>JAVTVY010023336.1:0-99386 GCA_036873755.1 Hanleya hanleyi
AAATATTGATGTACATGTAGATTTCTCTCCCTGCCTTTATTCCGTCTTTAGTAAGTGAGCCTGAAGACTGTCATGCTGTCTTTTTCTCCACTATCCATCCCTTCACCGAATAGATCTTGGTAGCTAGAATTCTCTCCCCTTTATCGCCTCTCACAGAATATATTGATTCAGATTTCTCTCGCCCTTAATTCAGTCTTTAGTAAGGTAGTTTGGAGACTGTCGTCCTGTCGTGAGGTAAGGTTTTCTCTCCTCTATACATTCACCGAATATGTTGAGGTAGATTTCTCTCCCCTTTTTGCGGTCTCGCAGGAAATATTGATGTAGATTTCTCTCCCTGCCCTTATTCCGTCTTCAGTAGGTGAGCTTAATTGGAGCCTGTCGCCAGGGGCGTCGGAAGCAAATTGAAAGTGGTACGGCCACTATCATAGGACTTTAGGCGAGGGTCCAGGGGCCGCCTAGGCCCCGGAAGCTCCTGGGGTCTAGATCACCGGAGACTCGTTCTGATCGATTTCTGGCGAATAAAATCACTCTGCAATGAAGTGTATTTTAGTTCTTTTCTAATTCTTTTACCATGAAAACGCAATCGATGGTGGTTTTCTGTGAAGCTGAATTACAATAAATTATGTGTCAAGTACCGTAACTTAGACACATTGTGTAGACGTAACCAATATAATTCTTATGGCCAATGGGGTGTTGATAAATTCATTGCAGAAGTAACGCCATCTACATTCATGATTTAGCTAGCTATACTTCTGCAATAATAAAACTGGCGCTCGTAGTTTTTATAACGGGCCATGCTAACAGTAAGTTATTTCATGGACAAGGGACGCAAAAAGAAAAAAATGTGAAAAAACACCTCTACCCCGTCCGTCATTACAGTTATTTGCCGGGAATTACTTGGAGAACGAAGTAGTTGCGGCAGAATTATGAGGGGGGGGGGGAGGGGAGCTAGAGCCCACCCCAGGCCCCTCGCCCCCTTTCCATTCCCAACACTCCGCTGGGCCTGCGAGAGAGCGAAGGACCAACTCGCGAAGGGCCAATTCGCGAAGGAGCAAAGCGAGCAGGTAGTCCAGTCAATATGTGCAGATTTTTCATCGGATTGTGCCTTGTTTCATAAAAGCATGAAATTTGGCACAGGTGTACATCGAGGCGTAGAGAGCATTTCTGGATATGGAGCTACTGCGAATTTTTCCTATGTAGGTCACTTTGGAAAAATGGCCGCCAGGAGCCCATATGACAATTAGCAATCCTGCACTATTTTTCTGTTTGGGACTTTTTCTTTGGGTCATTTGTCAGAATATTGATGGAAAGTACGATATCAAAGACAGACAAACGATAATGGTCATGTGACCGAGTCAAGATGGCCGCCATCTGAAGCCTATTTCATTCAATATTTCAATAACCACACAATATATCGATATAATTTCTGTCGGTATACCAATATTTTATTGTTTCAGCACTACGATTATTTCACAGTAGATATGGTGTAATAACGATCATCTCGGATTTCCAAAATGGCTGTCATCATTTTCCAAAATGGCCACCCGATTTTTAATACTGACACCTTGGGCACACGTAGCTTTGTATTTGTTAGTTCTTTGATTTTCGAAAGCAAAATTGTTCTGCAGTGCTAAATTATTATGAGAGAGTATATTTAAAATAATATGTAAAAATAGCCAACCAGATATTGTTCACAAGATTTTCCAAAATGACCGCCAGATTTTCATGTTGAGTCACTTAGGCACATCCATTTTTGAGTTATTTTTCAACACTACTGCGTTGCATTGATGTTTGAAAGCAGGATAACCGTACAAGAATAACATAATAGTTGTCACAGTATTATAAGACAGTAATATTTAATTAAGCAAGGAATGAAAATATTATTATTGATAAAGATAATTAGCAAATTAGGCAAATATAGTCGACGGACTTTTCTCCTAAAGCACCAAAGCTCACACGGAACTAGACATGGCGTTGGGAGAGCAATGAGATATGGAGTCATTTCGTACCACGTTAATGTAGGCCGTAACAACCAATTTTCAAGATGGCTGCCATGAGGCACGGCTGTTTATGACCGTTTCTTTATCTTGCTCGGAGTATTATCGCCACTTTTAAACAAGAGAACTAAACATTTCTACAGTTAGATAGTTTAAATGCGAGCAGATTTACCTTGGTGGCTCAGCTGACATAGTCTAGTCTCGAGCGACCTATTGTCCATAAATTCTTGGATTTGTACGGTTCTATATGATAGAGCTTTATTACATGAGGTCATGTAAATTAGTAAAGTACGCTTTCATGTAATCAAAACGAAGAATTACGTTGAAAGAAATACATTATCGAAAAAGGCTTTTTTATATTTGCACTAGGATCAAAACAATTTTTAACAGGAGGTTGGGTTGAATATGCTTATAGCGTGTCTAACTGGATCCATTAAAAAAACGTGGGACAAACTCAGTGAAACGTTGTGGTAACAGATGTTCTTATTCGAAAAGTGGAAATCCAGAAAAAATATTCGTGTTCCATTTATGCTCTCTTCTACGGTCATTTCAACCTCAATAAGTATGCATTTTTGTGGGTCGTCATGGGCGCCATTTTGAAAGTACCGCTGGCATTTGGAATCAAACAAACGAGCTGTATAAACCTGAAATGAAAAGCTAAAGAAATAGAGAGAGAGAGATTATATCCACTCTTATCTTTCCGAGTTTCTGGAGAATGCTATTAAATGGGACCAGATAGGATTGAAAAATCTTGAATGCTAAGATAAGCTCTACCTCCAGCGCATTTCATTTTTTGTGAACACAGCATGGTTTGTTTCCATTGACAATAGCGGACGGAATCAGCTGGCGCTCATATCGATTTGACTACAGCAGGCTCTTGTCCATATAAATCCTATTCTAGTTACTATGCGAATAAGGGGATGTCGTTATAGAAATACCCCACAAGTGGTTTCAACTTAGTGGTTTCAATTTGGGGATGGGTGAATGGTGTATAGGGCCACAAAATCAATGCAGCAATCTGGTCGTTTAATATTTTTCACTTACAACTTTGTTAGCTACGTTCACCACATAAAAACATACGCTCTTCAACTTGAAAATTTCTCTCAAGAGGCCATTGCTTAAAAAAACATCATGTTTCGCATATTTCAGATTATGCCCATGCAATTTCTCATCAGGGTGGACGTTTATGTTTTGAGCGAAATGTCTATAAGCCTATTAAGTATACGTAATTTCCTGTATAGATAGTTTATAACTATGTCTGTACATCTATACCTAGATGTATAAATTGATTTAATTGTAGTGAAGTAAACTGTGAACTGGGGCTCGGTACAATATACTGTGCTTATGGGACGAGCTCAATCACGTCGCAAACCATTACTACGGAAACTAGTTAAGTTCTTATGGGTTACCAGCTTGACTCAAGGTTTCTAGGGGTTGGTTATTATTACCATTCATCTTTTAAAATGCTATACCAAGCAAGTCACTTGCATTACGTTTCGTATTGTAACTAATCCGGAGCTCAAGGGATTGTGTAAGCACCTTGTGGGTTTTGCAAATTTCCATTGTGTTTGAATCACATGAAAATCGTGTTGTCTTGTCAGCATCATTAAATATTTCCCCCGCTTTGATGACCTCATCAGTGACGACAATTCAAAATCGAAAAACATGTAACTTTCAACTTCCTGGATTCGGACTACCGTAACGTCGTTGCATTATTGTGTTATATAAACTTTACGCATATACGCTTCGAAACATCGACCATTCCATTGTATGTCCTCTGGTTTCTGTTTTATCAGATGATGTGAGTTCACATTAGCATTTGATCATTCCATCGTATGTAACCTGTGTCTCTTTCATTCCAGGGGACGGAAGGTCACATGAGGAGTGTAGTTTGTCTTTTCTGTAATACAGTTAGTACTATCAGGCCGTGCGTTTCTATTTCTCAGATTCTAAGATATATTCACATGATGTGGAGGTATATAACCATACCACCAGGATGAAATGCTATATGCAGATTGTAATATTGTAACAAGAGGAGAGAGTGTATATTATGTATTCACAATATTATCTATTATCATAAAGAGTAATAGTACTGAAGGCATAGACGCCCATCTCTGATGAGAACGTGCACTTACATACACTTGAAGAATCTTGAAGACTATTGAGTACCCCCCTATGGCATAATTATAATTTCGTGCTTGTGTGGATCGGAAATGTCGATGTTATGAGCATAATCTGGTACAATTGGGTAGTGTATGCTAAGATGAGTTTATAGAAAATTTTATTTCCAAATCAAGATTATATCTTCGTTGGCTAATAAGATTTTGAAAAAAAAAAAAATGTTTTCCCGCGGTACGTCGCCAATTCAAGACCTGAGATGGTCGATAATTTCCTCCCGGGAGATCATTGAAATAGATGTATAGTTATGAACTAAACTTTTATGGTCATTTATATGGGATTTTCTCTCAATATTCTGACAAATGACCAACAAAAATAATGCCAAACAGATAAACCAGCGCAGGATTTTGGATGATAATATGGGCTTCTGGCGGCCATTTTGAAAAATGGCCACTGTGACCTACATGGGAAAAGTTCGCGGTGGCTCCATATCCAGAAATGCTCCCCAGGCCACGATGTACCTCTATGCCAAAGTTTATGCTTTTATGAAAAAAGGCACAACTTTTTCACATATTGACTGGACTAAGGAGAGTCTGAGAGGGTGGTACTACCTCGTGTGTTCAGGTGATACAACATGAAAAGTGCAGGCCTATAACGCGCTGTTGAGCTCCTGTTTTAACCATAGCTCGTTAGACCTATATTGTTTGAAATACAAGGTCGGGTCCGGACCTGTAAATGTAGCATGTAGCCAGAAACAACCTAGCGTGTAGGCGTATGACAACAGAATAACAGCGAACAACAGAATTCGTATGAAGAAAATTAATTTCTTGTTTCGTTGATAAACACAACACTTTCCATGCACGATCGAAATTGTTCCAAGAGGGCTGCGCTCTGGACCGATCAGTCTTATTCAACTTGGAAGCTATATCAAAACTGCTTGCAGTTCTAGTTTGTTTTTGATTTTGTGTTTTCTTCTATCTGTCTTCGTTTTTTTGTTTCTTTCTTCATTTTTTTTGTTTGCGCACAAGTGGTACGGCCATGGCCGTACCTGCCGTACCGCTTCCGACGCCCTTGGTCGCACTGTCGTCCTGTCGTGAGGTAAGTTTTTCTCTCCACTATCCATCCCTTCACCGAGTAGATCTTGGTAGAATTCTCACCCCTTTATCGCCTCTCACAGAATATATTGGTTCAGATTTCTCTCCCCCTTAATTCCGTCTTTATTAAAGGTAGCTTGGGGACTGTCGCACTGTCGTCCTGTCGTGAGGTGAGGTTTTCTCTCCTCTATACATTCCCCAAATATTTTGAGGTAGATTTCTCTCCCCTTTTTGCCGTCTCGCAGGAAATATTGATGTAGATTTCTCTCCCTGCCTTTATTCCGTCTTCAGTAGGTGAGCTTGGAGACTGTCGCACTGTCGTCCTGTCGTGAGGTAAGGTTTTCTCTCCTCTATATGCCGAATATGTTGAGGTATTGTCTCCCCTTTTTACCATCTCGCAGGAAATATTGAGGTAGATTTCTCTCCCCTTTATTCCGCCTTCAGTACGTGAGCTTGGAGACTGTCGCACTGTCGTCCTGTCGTGAGGTAAGATTTTCTCTCCACTATCCATCCCTTCACCGAATAGATCTTGGTAGAATTCTCTCCCCTTTATCGCCTCTCACAGAATATATTGATTCAGATTTCTCTCCCCCTTAATTCCGTCTTTAGTAAGGTAGCTTGGAGACTGTCGTCCTGTCGTGAGGTAAGGTTTTCTCTCATCTATACATTCGCTGAATATGTTGAGGTAGATTTCTCTCCCCTTCTTGCGGTCTTGCAGGAAATATCAATGTAGATTTCTCTTCCTGCCTTCATTCCGTCTTCAGTAGGTGAGCTTGGAGACTGTCGCACTGTCGTCCTGTCGTGAGGTAAGTTTTTCTCTCCACTATCCATCCCTTCACCGAGTAGATCTTGGTAGAATTCTCCCCCCTTTATCGCCTCTCACAGAATATATTGATTCAGATTTCTCTCCCCCTTAATTCCGTCTTTAGTAAGGTAACTTGGAGACTGTCGCACTGTCGTCCTGTCGTGAGGTAAGGTTTTCTCTCATCTATACATTCGCTGAATATGTTGAGGTAGATTTCTCTCCCCTTCTTGCGGTCTTGCAGGAAATATTGATGTAGATTTCTCTCCCTGCCTTCATTCCGTCTTCAGTAGGTGAGCTTGGAGACTGTCGCACTGTCGTCCTGTCGTGAGGTAAGGTTTTCTCTCCTCTATATGCCGAATATGTTGAGGTATTGTCTCCCCTTTTTACCATCTCGCAGGAAATATTGAGGTAGATTTCTCTCCCCTTTATTCCGCCTTCAGTACGTGAGCTTGGAGACTGTCGCACTGTCGTCCTGTCGTGAGGTAAGTTTCTCTCCACTATCCATCCCTTCACCGAATAGACCTTGGTAGAATTCTCTCCCCTTTATCGCCTCTCACAGAATATATTGATTCAGATTTCTCTCCCCCTTAATTCCGTCTTTAGTAAGGTAGCTTGGAGACTGTCGCACTGTCGTCCTGTCGTGAGGTAAGGTTTTCTCTCATCTATACATTCGCTGAATATGTTGAAGTAGATTTCTCTCCCCTTTTTGCGGTCTCGCAGGGAATATTGATGTAGATTTCTCTCCCTGCCTTTATTCCGTCTTTAGTAAGTGAGCCTGAAGACTGTCATGCTGAATGTATGGAAATAGATTTCTCTCCCCTTTATCCCCGTCTCGCTGAATAGTTTGCGGTAGATTTCTCTCCCCTTTATTACATCTTTAGTAATGTATAATGTAGACTGTCGCACTGTCGTGCTGTCGTGAGGTAAGATTTTCTCTCCTCTATCCATTTCTTTACCGAACAGATCGTGGTAGATTTCTCATCCCTCTATCCCCGTCTCGGCGAATATTTTGAGATAGATTTCTCTCCCCTTCTTGCGGTCTTGCAGGAAATATTGATGTAGATTTCTCTCCCTGCCTTTATTCCGTCTTCAGTAGGTGAGCTTGGAGACTGTCGTCCTGTCGTGAGGTAAGGTTTTCTCTCCTCTATATGCCGAATATGTTGAGGTATTGTCTCTCCTTTTTACCATCTCGCAGGAAATATTGAGGTAGATTTCTCTCCCCTTTATTCCGCCTTCAGTACGTGAGCTTGGAGACTGTCGCACTGTCGTCCTGTCGTGAGGTAAGTTTTTCTCTCCACTATCCATCCCTTCACCGAATAGATCTTGGTAGAATTCTCTCTCCTTTATCGCCTCTCACAGAATATATTGATTCAGATTTCTCTCCCCCTTAATTTCGTCTTTAGTAAGGTAGCTTGGAGACTGTCGCACTGTCGTCCTGTCGTGAGGTAAGGTTTTCTCTCATCTATACATTCGCTGAATATGTTGAGGTAGATTTCTCTCCCCTTTTTGCGGTCTCGCAGGAAATATTGATGTAGATTTCTCTCCCTGCCTTTATTCCGTCTTTAGTAAATGAGCCTGAAGACTCTCCCCTTTATTACATCTTTAGTAATGTATAGTGTAGACTGTCGCACTGTCGTGCTGTCGTGAGGTAAGATTTTCTCTCCTCTATCCATTTCTTCACCGAACAGATCGTGGTAGATTTCTCATCCCTCTATCCCCGTCTCGGCGAATATTTTGAGATAGATTTCTCTCCCCTTTATCCCGTCTCATATAATTATCTGTCGGACTCTCGCACTGTCTTGCAATGAGTTTTCTCCCCTTTATCGCATGTTTATAAATGTAGATTGGATACTGTCGTGGTGTTGCGAGGTAAATCTTTCTCTCCTCCCTTCAGTGAATGTATGGAAATAGATTTCCCTCCCCGTTATCTCGTCTTTTTGAAGGTAAATTCTGTCAGACTAACGCTCTCTGACACAAGTTCTCTCCCTTTTATCGCTAACCTCGTCCTGTGTTGATAACATCAGGTTGGGTGGTGTAGAGGGAAATTTACATTTGGGAACTGGGGGCATGGAGGATCCCCCCTAAAGATAGGCGTTTTTGTCATTGGTGCCGGGCCTCTGGGAGTGAACAGATCGGAGACGAATTTCACTTTTTGATGGAGTGCCCCAGATGGACTGATCTCCGTGGAAAATTACTAAAAGCTGTGGATGATGTATGTCCGAGGTTCCATCTGCTCGACATACATTCACAGATGATATTTATGATGTCAGCTGGCGGTACTGTCTCCAAACAACTTGGAAAATTCTGTTCTACTGCTTTCACCTCTATGGCCGCCCCATAATCCACCGTGTAAGCCGTATTAAGTGTTATCTGGGACGAGTATAGATAATATTTAATATTCGTCCCAGGTGTTATGAAACAGAGTGGCTCCCCTGAGATTGTGTATAGACTTATAGTGCTTAAGCATGTGGTTTGAGTAGTTGAAATGTTTGTAGATTATGTTATTTGTTATAGTGCTTAAGTGTTAGATTGTGCTGTCTCTAGGTTACATCATATAGAAAGTAGTTTTGTGATATTACCTATAGCTAGTCCAAACTTCGTTGTTAGCCGTCCTCATATATACACATGTCTTGTCTGTATACTCTCTATATGTGCACTTGACCCGAGACGGGTGTGAATGTGAATAAATACAATACAATACTTTTATAGTTCAGGAGAACAATTTGTGGTCGCATCAGAACTGAATAAATTCATTTTGAGTGAAATACAGTCTTTTCTTGTTATTGCGTGTGACGACTACTCGCCATCCGTGACATGAAATAATAGTTAGCCAGGGGCTATGTGTGAGAATACTATCTGTGCGTTCACGTATAATGGGAAGATTCTCTGACATGCGATAGAAGCGGTCGGGTCTACAGTGAAGAACAGTGATAGATGATATTGGATAAAGAAAGTCGGGTATTTCATAGTACCGAACATTATGACACAATGGCACACCGTGGTCCGTGTTTCAAGTTTCTTAGCTTGTTCAGTGGCAGTTTTTCTAAGCGGATTGTCTTGTGTGTATCCAATGTTAGCGGGTTATGTGAAGGGGCATTTTAACTTGACTCAGGATCAAGGTAAGGACAGTGGCGAATATTACTCTAAACTTTTACGCCATTTCAATTAAATATGTGTTCACTCCGGTTTTCAATCCGGACGATATTTTTATTATAGCCTTATTATAGGCGATATTTTATTATATATTTTTATTATATTTTATATAGCATTATTTATATATGGCACGAGACGTGAACAATGCACTGAGCTTAGCCTCGCCAATGCAGCGAGTGGTCAAAACCTACTTCGGATGTGCTGTGAGAACATTTTCCGTGCGCTAAAACCGCTCTCCTACGGGCATAAGTTTAGACATAGTAAAAGCAGGGGTGTTTAGGGCTAGTCCATTCCTACCACACTCTTCCCCCTCACATTTTACGAGTGTCTCCAGAGCCGCAAATTTCACCACAGGTATTTTGAGAATAAGTGCTTAAAATCTATTCGATCCCATAACACCATACTCACCTTAGACCCGAAACTATCACAGCATGTCGTTCATACGGGTATACAGCTGGTGCCAATGGGACACCCGCCCAAATGTGGGCGGACTAGTCAGAATCACCAAACTAGATTGCACTTCTGTAGTTCCTCTTCGTACTAAAGTGCTTCATCAATAAAATAATTAAAGTGAGAGTCCCTTATCGGCGGAACTCGATACGACGCCCATTTAGATTGATGCTATTCCTATATAGTGCTCAACTTACGATAAAAGCAACGGTCAATATTTTAAAGTCCATTGAAGAGAAATCTCACATGGCAGTTCTTAACTACTGTGGCACAGTGCTTAAGTTAGCCACAGATTATCAACCTAAAAATCTGATTACGGTCTTTATTAAGAATTTCAAGTTTATACAAAAATTTGATTACGGTCTACATTAAATATTTCAAGTTTATACCATCATCCTCCATTAAATTTTGAGCTTTAATAATCGGCCAATTTTATCCGGACGAACCGGTCCCCTCAGTGTGTGCTAAAGAGCTCAGACGCCACACAGTTAGGCGATACGACGGTTACCTCTTCCTTCTCAGTGGCGACCCCGAGTTAGGGGAGACACAGAAATGCCAAAGTTAGTTGATAGTGAGAGTACAATGTTTACACTAAGCGTACATGGACCCAGTTGGTTAGGAGTCAAAGCCAAAAACCATGAAGTAATTTAGCCAGAAAAGAATTTATCAATTGCTATAGTTCACCATACTGTAAGAGTTAGCCAAGACACTTCAATATTCAGGCAATATAATATAACCAACCCACGTTCTTTTTATCGGACATAAAATACCATAGCGACTTTAGAATTTGGAATAAAACACATTCTCATATTACAATAGAATTCATATAAAATGGCTAGGCGATCATCATAGGTTACGACTGATCAGTACGGCGGATGGCCAACCTAAAAGGTTGCACCAGTCAACCGACTGGACAGACGTGTCCTTGTAGAAAAGGCCCAAGTTCACCTGATAAAATTCCTAATGCATTTCATTTTGAGAACCAAACAATCCAAAATAAATAATCTGTCACTGTTCGGGTTCCCCCAATAAGGACGGTCTTCACTTTTCGAAATCTCTAAATTTGATAATCTTCCATGATTCACACAGCAAAACTACTTATCGCCACACGGACTGACTATTGGGCAGCCAGCCGTGAGCCGACCAATGTCGTTGCAACATTTTCCAAAAGTTCAAGATGCAAATTTGCACAACAGGATCTCAAACTTGAACAGCGTTAATTGGTTTGGAGTACGCGTCCCATCCCCCAATTGGGATGCAAACTATCCCCCCACCCGGGTCCCAAAACAACCGCCTTGGACAGCATTCAGCTCGATTTCCCTCAGAAGTTATGATTAGTGTGCGGAACCACTGTACGACACAGTTTTCACTTAGGATGGGATTCCCCCCTCCCCGTGCTCCCAGGACGTCCGAAGCCCCCCTATGTCTCCAGATTCCACGTGACGAACACTTCACAATGGACAAGGGGTACCGCTTTCCAGTCACCATTTTCTTATGACCACTATGTCTGCGTCGGGCTGATGATTGGTCATCCATCCCAGCCCCCAACCATTTAAATGACTCATTGTGTGCGGAGACTGAACAGTCTGAACAGACCTATCGTAAAAAATGTCCGGTGTAATTAAGGAGATGATTGAAGAGGTTTGATCAGCAGGACGTTCCATTACTGGTCGACAAGGCAAAACCTCAGGGGAAGTTGAAACTTTACATAGGCGGTCTCTGACCGCCCGACACCCCCTCTGCAGCCTGGACGCCAATTCTGAATTATCACGCTTTATTTTAAATATGGAGGCGCATACTTCACTTCTCCTCTGCGACAAAACAGTATACTCCTGGGTAAATTTCGATTTAGGGCTTCCGATAGGAGATACTCGGGAACCAGCTGACAGACGAGTAAGAGACAATTGGAACCCTCTCCACATTGGCCGGCAAAGTAGACAAATTTATCTTATCGGATGTATAAACTAAACCCCTATTTAGAACTCTCACACGAGTGGTCTCGGATTCTTCACCCACCAATAAACCCAATTCCACCTCATCTCCCCCCAGAGATTCAACTTCCACGTGCGATTGGAGGACACGTTTTCCACTGACTTTTAATTGTGGGTTCTCGATAGGAGATGCTGATCGGGAACCATTTGTCAAAGCCGTGGGGAACCTTTGTATTAGACTTGGCGCCGGAGGCAATCGCCTATGGGAATTTCTAATATCGTCTATGTCTTTAGATAAGGAGCCAAAATTAATCTTTATCTGACCGACTGTACTGCCATCTGGTTCCTGTTCGAGGTACAACTGTGGATATAAAAACTGACTGCGTTTGATTTCCATCACACGTTAGCCCTTTTCTCGGCAAGGGCGCCTGCGGCACACTCAATATTACCCAAGAAGCTTTGTAATTTCTCGGCACATGAGAAAGCTGAAATATCGTCAGCGGTAGTATTTTTCTTAAGTCCGAGCACATATCCACGGCCATGTCTGTCAAGTCCCCTGCCCGACTTTGCAGTGTACTGATCTCTTCGGAACAATAACTGATAGAGGGACGAGCATTCCGCCATTCCCCACCGAATAAACCACCCGATGCCATTGTTACAACTCAATTCTATATGGGGAGCCAAAATAAATATTCCAATTGTGGATGTGACAAAGAAAGAGTCGTTCAGAATTTGTAACGACTGGTGGGCCCAATAAAATAAGCCAAGAGAAAATACAGAAATAAAATGGTTCCAAAAGTAACGACAAATGCATGTTTTGGACAAATTTAGTTTCTTTAAATTTTGTTGACAGTAGCCCATGAAATGAATTATCGAAGTCCAGATCCTCCCAGAATGGCAAGTGGTAAAATAGCCTAAAAACGGAACATTGTTTTAAGCCATGAGTGGAAAGAGCTGGATGCCGAAGAATGCTACTGGTATTGCTTGGAGGATTTTGGACCTCAGAACTGGAAACAGCGATTATACAAGTAGGGTCAGTAATGCTGTTCTTTCATCACAGGTCAGATACGCGAGGCCTTGATAACTACCGCGAAATTCGCGACAGACTACATCACGAACTATAATGTGCGGTAATGCGGATCTAAAATTTCAATGAAAGACCGCAACTGATGCAGATAAGATGGAAACCGGAAAGTGCAGACAAAAGTTCAACTGACAAAGTACGAAAGAAATGTACTGTTTTTGTTGGAACTCTCGAAAACAAATACAATAACTGAATTAATGAAACTAAATCTACGAAGTTAAACATATGTGCAAATATATGGCTAAGCCCAAGATAGTCTAACAGTATGGAGTTTGTGCGAAGCTCTACACTAAAACAAGTAAAAAAAAAAAACACGAACAAAAGTAGTAATATGTACAGTTCAAAATGGAGCGGTGTTATATAAAGAATTGAGCGGGGCAGTTACACGTGACGAAAATAGCTCGTGTAAATCGACCCACGATTCGCATTTCGTGACGGATCGTGCCAACAAAAGAAAAGATTCTATACAACTAAAAATCAAGTCTCTTTGCGCAACAGGCCACACTGCTCGAGCTTGCAAAATA
Organism: Hanleya hanleyi; assembly: GCA_036873755.1. Taxonomy (NCBI): domain Eukaryota; kingdom Metazoa; phylum Mollusca; class Polyplacophora; order Lepidopleurida; family Hanleyidae; genus Hanleya; species Hanleya hanleyi. The sequence continues at coordinate 13,157 of JAVTVY010023336.1, forward strand.
AACCGCAGTATTCCGAGTGTCTGAAAATTACAAGATTTTCAGAAAGACCGTTAGCAAAAATAAAAGATAAAACTCACTACAAGTACGACTCGAAAGCCTCTGCCGTCACGTTCAAGTGCTGGAGTCGCCCGTCCGGCAGAATCTGTCAGCTGGCTATGTTGTCCAGCCAGAAACTGACCGGAACGCGCAACCCCGAACTCCCAAACGAAAGAAGAAATTCTCGAGACAAAACCGGAGGTGCTCAAAATTTGCAAATACAGTAAACATAAAAATTACAACGAGATCCAGTTAACACAATGGTGTTCTATTTGTGCCAATTTGATCGACTTGCAAAAGTGGACGCACGACCCCCGACGTGAAAAGTCGTCGTCGTGTTTTGAAACGCGACGTCGCCCTTTCCGTTGCGCGTCGCGCGTCGACTTTTACAATGTTAAAGAGATAGGTCAAAACTCGAAGTCGTGTTTCAAAAGTCGACGTCGCCTTTTGGCCTATCTCTTAGCATTGTAAAAGTCGACGCGCGACGCGCGACGGAGAGAGCGACGTCGCCTTTTAAAACGCGACGTCGAATTTTCGCGTCGCGCGTCGTGCGTCGCCTTTTTGAAGAATCAAAACTCGACGCGCGACGGAAAAGTCGACGTCGCGTTTTGAAAGGTGACGTCGCCCTCTCCGTCGCGCGTCGTGCGTCGGTTTTTATAATGTTAAAGAGATAGGCCAAAACTCGTCGTCGTGTTTCATAAGTCGACGTCGACTTTTACCCTATCTCCTAACACGGACGCGCGACGGAGAGGGTGACGTCGCCTTTCAAAACGCGACGTCGACTTTTTCCGTCGCGCGTCGACTTTAAAAAAGTCGACGCGCGACGCCTTTTGGTTTACAAAAGTGCGCATGTCTGGGGAGCATGTATTACTATAATGTTCACAGCTGTGATTTTCGATTCTTGTAGCTCCTGACCGGTGTTGGTAATTTGGTGAGAATTTACTGCAAGATAGCAAGAATGACAAGATATTTTGCATGCATGGAGACTATGTACAACATAATATATTTGTTTCGCTGTCTGAAATGTTTTTTTGCTGATCAATTTTCGAATACTGGTACCTGTATTCCACAAAATGCACATCCCTCAATCGAGAGGACAATTCGCATCTATTAGCTTGTCAATGTGTTACTATTTCGCCGGACTAATACGTAAATTAAATTCAAGTTTCCAATAATGAACAAAAGCGTATGTAAGTAACTATTTTGCAGGATTAACAGTAACGACTGGAAAACAGAGGGAAAATAATTAATCGCTTGTGTAGCTCAATGGAACTGTGAGATCTAACATTCTGGAGATATCCTGATGAATGTCTCCTGATAAAACGCGCCACGTTGCATTTTATCTCGAATCATACAACCCTTTTTAATAGTAAGGCTTTGTTTTCTGCCATTTTAGACGAGTGACTATATGCTGTCAAAGTAAAGGTGAGGTGTGGGGTCATTTCACTTTCGTTTTCGGCCGGAAAACAGTAAGATCCCACATTTCCTTTGAGCTACACAAGCTATTAATTAGTTTTTCTCTGTTTTCCAGTCGTTACTGTTACTCCTGCAAAACTGTTACTTACATAAGCTTTTGGTATTAGTCCGGCGAAATATGAAGACATTGACAAGCTAATAGATGCGTATTGTCCTCGCGATGGAGGGGTGTGCATTTTGTGGAACACAGGTACCAGTGTTCGAGAATTAATCAGCAATATAACATATCTGACAGCGAAACAAATAAATTATGTGGTGCATAGTCTCCATGTATTTAACATACATCTTGCCATTCTTGCTTTGTTGCAGTAAATTCTCAGCAAATTACCAACACCGATCAGAAGCTAGAAGGATAGGAAATCGCAGATGTGAACATTTTTTTTTGTTCGAAATTAACACCCCAGTAGTATAGATAAACCCGATTCCTTATTATTTTCAGGGTACCCGAAAAAGAGCGCCAATCGGGAACCCTCCAAATGAGGTAGAATTTACTTTTATGACATGCAGGAGTGTGAACATGATAGGACATGTACTGAAGTGTGACGTCACTTCCGGGTTGCGTGAATCAAGCGTGTGTATTCCTCCGCGGTGATGTGGTCTGGCGGTGATGCGGTCTGCCTCCGCGGAGAAAAAGTAGTCCCTAGACGGACATTACCGAAAAGGCACGGACTTTACCGAAAACACACGGACTTTACCGAAAAGACACGGACTTTACCGAAAAGACACGGACTTTACCGAAAAGACACGATGGTGGACGACATTGTGGAAAACCCCACAATGTCGTACACGGAGGTCACCGAAAACACACGAATGTCAGAAGAAACGTATAAAAGTGGAAATGTTCAGGGCATTGCTGCATTCATCGGCCTATCTACGGTTGCAGAGCCATGACGGAGACCGAGCCCTATGCCACTCGCATTTTACAGCATGCGACCGTGGTCAATTCATTCACGGGTTACCGAGCAGTGGTTCGGTCCATGTTTGCAGATGGCGACGACAACGAGGGGCGACGCCAGATCCTGAACGAGTTCACAGAAGCGGTCCTCGACAGAGTGCACTCGATGGAGAGGTGTGCCATCACTCACCACTACTGGACTATGACGGCCATCCTTGATGCCCGGGCTATGGACCACGAGCGCTCACGCCGGAACCAGCGACGGCTGATTGGTCTCGCCATGGTCTGTGCCCTATTGACCCTGGCGCTGCGGCGATGATAGTGAGACCATCAATACGAGAGACAGTCACCGTGTGCGTCATTCACCCTTCGTCATTGGGTCAACCATGTCACCGAGAGACCTGTCCATAAATACGAGAGACAGTCTGCGTGTGCGTCATTCATCCTTCGTCATTGGATCAAGCATGTCACCAGTCCTACGAGCCATCCTGCCCCTTACACCCCAGGTGGGGTTACACGTCTATGAAGATAAAGTCACCATCGTGGAAGATCGCGATGCCTGTGGGTGGGGTTCGGAGTCCACATCCACTACGGTTACCCTACACCGTGATGGCTGGACCAAATTTAAACGGGTGTTGAGCGGTGAGCTCGACGGAAACCTCATCCACCTCGAGAACGCCAACTACGTACACCGTGGACCCTTCTTTGCCCGTGTGGGGCGTTATCACGATCCTACGCAAAGCTTCACCCTAGACCCTGACCTGTGGACAGCCTTGGAGAAAGTGGTGCCTATTGTGGACCAGCTGTTTACACCGGACGAGCGGTCATCAGACCAGTTGGGGTGGGCTCGTGCTATTGAGCACGCGCTGGCTGAACCCAATGAACAAGTGTCTAGTCATGAACCAGACGACGAGGCTATAGACTATCCGGCTGAACTCAGTCAACCAACACAACGGTGGTAGAAACTTGTTATAAATAAGCGATACTCTCCGGGTCCATCACCATTTTGTCACCATGAAGCGCTGGGAGAAGGTGTTGGATAACTTATACTACAGTCCCGACAGTCCGGCTGCGTATAGTGCATTGTCGGCTCTCTATCGAGCGGCCAAACCCCAGGGGATACAACGTACTCAAGTACGAGATTGGTTAAGAAAACAAGACACCTATACCTTACATCGAGCTGTCGGTCGCCATTTTCTACGGAACCGGGTCATCGTGGGAGGAATAGATGCCCAGTGGCAAGCGGATTTGGTCGATATGAGCGCCTTTGCCAAACACAACGATGGGAATCGGTATATCTTGACGTGCATCGATATCCTGTGAAGTATGCGTGGGTGGTACCCATCCGGACGAAAACGGGGGCGAATCTCATAGCGGCGTTCAAAGACATCTTCAAGACCGGGCGCAAACCTTTGTATTTGCAAACCGACGAAGGCATGGAATTCCTCAACAGACCGTTCCAAGCCTTTCTCAGGAAACAGAAGGTCTTCTTCTTCCATAGGTACAACGAGACCAAGGCTTCCGTGGTGGAAAGGTTCAACAGGACATTCAAAGGCCGTATGTATAAATATTTCACCTATAAGAATACAAGGCGGTACATCGATGTTCTCCCGAAACTGGTGAGGGGTTACAATCGAGCCTATCATCGGAGTATAGAGAGAGCCCCCATTACCGTGACCCAACGCAATGAAGCCCAAGTCCGGCGTGTCTTGTACCCCATACACTCGCAACGAGCACCGAAGGAGATGTTCAAGGTCGGGGACCCTGTACGGATCAGTAAAGTCAAGGGCAAGTTCGAGAAAAGTTACTTGCCCAACTGGAGCGATGAGCACTTCCTGATTAAACGGCGCCTACCCCGACAGCGGCGAGTCTATGAACTGGAAGATCTTCAAGGGGAACCGTTACTAGGCACGTTTTACGAGATGGAATTACAGTCTGTCGTAAAAACACAGCAAGACTACTACACGGTGGATCAGATTTTGAAAACGGAACGTCGACGTGGCAAACTGTTTCATTTCGTCAAATGGCAAGGCTGGCCCAGTTCCTTCAATTCCTGGGTCGCAGCCAACCAGGTGAAACGACTATAAAGCCAGACACCACTACCGTCATCCTTCATTCCACGTTCGACCATGAACACGGTGCAACCGTCTCTGAACACAGCGTCTCCCAAAACGCGCAAAGAGCAAGTGGGCTTTGTGGTGATAGTGCTAACCTTGCTGAGTGTGTTGTACGGAGGTGTGTTTTACGACGTAGCCTATGTCAGCACGTTACTTAACCAATTGAGAACACCAGCCATCAGTGAAACCGGTCTACAGAGAGCACCAATCAACCCCGTATCGAGCCCAGTCATCACCACACCCCGTGTACAAGCCACAACGAGTATAGAGTCGACACATACACCAAGTGCACCAAGTACGTCTGAAGACCCACCGGATTTCATCCCTCACAGTGAACAGACAACGACGACCAACGTTGTACCCACCACCACCATCATCCCTGACAGTGAACAGACAAGGACGACCGATGTTGTATCCACCACTCCAGTTCACTCGTACCAAATTTACAAGAGCGGATTACCACGACAGCGGATACACCTCCAACCATGGACCCACGTTGGCAACATCCCTTCACCTGCGTCATCGCAGGACCGACGGGTTCCGGCAAAACGCACTTCGTCAGGAAGCTCCTCGAACACGCCGACAGCATGATCACTCCACCCATTGCCCGAGTCGTGTGGTGTTACGGAGAATGGCAGGCAGCGTATGCAGCAATGCCCCACATCACGGTCGTGAAAGGCCTACCCAACCTGGCCGATTTGGAACCCGACACCGTGGTGGTTCTGGATGATCTCATGGCGGAGACGGACAGTCGGGTCACCCAACTCTTTACCAAAGGCAGCCATCATCGACGGCTCCGCATCATCTACATTGTGCAGAATCTCTTCAGTAAAACAAAGAACATCGGAACATCAGCTTAAATGCCCACTACATGGTGGTCTTCAAAACCCCGCGAGATACCACTCAACTGCTGCACCTGGCGAGACAGATGTACCCTGGACGCACTGCGTTTGCGTTGGAAGCCTTTAAAGATGCGACAACCCCTCAGCACGGGTATATGCTCTTCGACCTGAAGCAAGCCACCCCCGATCACCTTCGACTACGCACCGGCATCTTTCCCGGAGAGACTCACCACGTGTACATGCAAAAATAATGTAAACACACCCACTGTGGCTCCCCCAGCTGGGGTGTGTGTGTGTTTTGATGATGGGGATAATAAAAAGAATGAATGCCACATCATGGTTGACTTTGTCTCTGTTCTCTGAGATAGATAAAAAGGGCAGAGTTGTGGGTTCTGGCATTAGTTGTACATGATGTCTGCGCGAGTACGGAAGCACGCCCCGACGCTCCGTGTATTGAAGACGGCCCCACCCGAGTTGGTTCGAACCATTGTACGCGGTGCGGACCCTGACCTTGTACGCTGTCTGTGCGAGATCGGGTACAATCTGTTAAAAGGTAACGTACCACTGACTCCAGCTCAGAAGACCAAGTTGACCAAGCATAAGACAGGTCTGTGAACCTTAGTCCAGAAGCGATTTTCTCAAACACAGAAGAAAAAGATGTTACAGAAAGGCGGCTTTCTCGGGGCCATCTTAGCACCGTTGGCCGCTTCCGTGTTGGGTCCAGTAGTATTGGGTGTACTCTTCGGCCGACAATGAACCACACGAAAAAAATGGTCCTCGTCGAACCTCGGCTCCTTCAAAACCTCCAATCACCGTACCCCGTACCTTCTACGGTGAAGACGATAAACACCCTCGATGAAGAGATGCAACAGATCTTACAACGACCGGGGTTAAGCGATAGTGAGAAAGTACAACAGTACAATGAGACGCTTCAGCGGTACATGACGTTCATGGACCAATACAAAACCCTCTCTACTCCAGCACCGCCACCACCACCACGCGACACACCACCGACCTCAGCACCGCTCCAACAGCCTTCATTACCAGGGGTACCACCCACAGCTCCACAGTGGGTCGAAGACGAAGTCCTGAAGAGTGTACCTGCATCGTTCAAGAAACAAGCTGGCCTGGTATTACAACGGATGAAACAGAATCCTAACATGACTTGGAATGATAAAGGCGAACTCCTGGTACAGAATCAGGTGGTCCCCGGTACCCACATGACGGATTTAGTGAATGACCTGATGCGTCAACCCAGGTCGCACACGAATCCTCGAGGATGGGAGGTCTTCGCTCAGACATGCATGTACCAGAGGAATTGGTGGGGAACCCCCAGCGCTGGGCCTTTATGCAATCACCCAGTCGTGCACGACGACTCTCACCACAACCTTGGGAACCGGAGTCACCCCCCAAATCACCACCACGGCGGGCATCCACTTTTTCACCCCTTTTACCACGTCACCCCCTGCAACCACCAAGAGCTAAGTCACTGCGACCATCACGACGATTAGCGCCCAAGGGCTGGGAGAAGTATTAAAACCAACAGCAGCAGCAGGAAAGCTCAGTCATGTTTTACCTCACCCTACCCAGTAACAGCTCGGCTGATGTGTTTCCTGACAACACCTTGACCAAGTACGTGACCCAGTTACCGCAACCGTTGCATTTACCTGGACGCTGGGAATGTGGACTCGTGGATATCCAATACCCTTACTCGTGGTACAACGTGCGAGCCAATGAAGTATGGTACGAGGTGACCTACGAAGGACAAGAAACTCGACTCAAACTACCCGAAGGTCAATACGATACCCCCAAGGAGTTCATGGGTGGACTGAGAAGTCTGATGCATTATAAGTCTCTACGAGACGTCACGAATACTTCAAAACACATAAAATCTTTTCCCTTCAAAAATCATGTGGACTTCGATCACAACGCACACAACGACAAGGCCTGTCTCACGCTCAGCCCCAACGTGAGTGTTGAACTCAGTCCTACCCTACAGCAAATGCTGGGTCTCAATCTACGGGGGTACGCTGGCCCCACCGGCGAGAGAGCCCACATCCCGATGGACATGCGTGGTGGTATGTATGGCCTGTACATCTACTCGGACGTGGTCGATGCGCACATTGTCGGCGACAGCAACGTACCTCTACTGCGCGTCTGCCCGGTGAAAGGCACGTATGGAGCTCAAGTCACCCACAGTTTCAGGCATATCGTGTATCTACCGGTCAGTCAGACCGATATTAGCTCCATCGTCATCGATATAAGAGAAGATACCGGTCAACCGATTGCATTCGAGCGTGGGAAAGTGGTGCTGACACTTCATTTCCGTCAAGTCCGAGCGGTTCACTTTACATAATGAAGGTGCCTTATCAATGCCATACAGCCAGTTACGTCGATCATTACACCAAACAGGCCGGGGGTAGCTTTCCTGTCTTTGCAGGTACACGCATGCAACGAGGACATGGGCTGGGGAACATACTCGGGAGCATCGTCAAAACGTTCCTGCCCTTGGTGACGCGTGGGATCAAAGCGATCGGCAAACAAGCGGTGCGCAGTGGACTGCAAGTTGCGGGTGATGTCTTGGGCGGTGCGGCGCCCAAAGAAGCACTGAAACGCCGAGCCAAAGAAGCGGGAGGCGTCTTGGTCACCAAAGCACAACGCACCGTAGGGAATAAAAGACCTGCACCACCGAGACCACGCACCAGTCGACGACCGACCCAGCGACGACGCACATCGAAGACCAAGGATATCTTTTCTTAAAGATGGCTTTCATCCATGCCGAGTCGTGTCCTTCTACCAACAGTGAATTTGATTTATGGACCGCCCCACCTACTCAGACCAGTGCCGAAGAGGGCCAATGGGTGGAACATCTGCCCCTTTCCAGCATTACAGCCACAGGCCCCATTGAATTCACCATCACCAACGCAGATACGACCTACCTGGATTTAGCCCATACGTACCTATATGTGAAAGCTAAAATCACCAATAAAGATGGGTCAGTCCTCAAAGCAGATGCACCCGTGGGTCCAGTGAATCTCTGGCTTCATTCGCTATTCCAGCAAGTGGATATAGCCCTGAGTGATAAACTGGTGAGCGCCTCGACGAACACGTACCCGTACCGAGCCTACATCGAAACACTGTTATCCTACGGGCGTGACGCTAAAAAGTCGTATTTGACAGCCCGTTGTTCTACCGAGATACCCCAGGCAAGATGGAAGCGAGTCCTGATAATGACGGCTATACGGAGAGAGTGGATGCCACAGCAGAGAGTCACTCGGTCGATATGATGGGACGTCTGCATGCGGACTTATTCATGCAGGACCGATACCTCTTGAATGGAGTACCTGTCAAAATACGACTAGTGCGCGCAACGCCTGCGTTTGACTTGATGGTCCCGAATGAGGACTTCGAGTATCACATTGTCATTCAAGAGGCAAGTCTGTTTGTACGCAAAGTGAAACCGAGCATCAGAGCCTTGGAGAAAAAACCAGCCCAGTACCCGATTCGACGAGTACAGACCAAACCGGAAGTGACGTCACACACTTGCGCAGACCCATCAAACCATGTGAATGTTAGTCCAGGTGGATGCTCCCCCACCTATGATTCACATGGATACCTCACTCGACACAATAGGCCCATGAGGGGCTCGCCTAGACCACAAAAACGTCTATTTCCATACTACGGCCAGGCTGCGCATGCGCAGAATCACCCTATTTCTACCCCACATCCACGCCATCAGATGCTCCATTACATAGGCTTCACATGGATACCTCACACGACCCAATCGAACCGTGAATAGCCCATCTCTAACCCAAACACATCCACACACACCCCCAAAAATGCCTGCTTTCTATACTACGGCCAGACTGCGCATGCGCAGAATGACCCTATTTCTACCCCACATCCATGCCATCAGATGCTCCATTACATAGGCTTCACATGGATACCTCACACGACCCATTCGAACCGTGAATAGCTCATCTCTAACCCAAACACACCCACACACACCCCCAAAAATGCCTGCTTTCTATACTACGGCCAGGCTGCGCATGCGCAGAGTATTGACAACGTACGAACCATTAGTGTAGTCAAGTGCTCCTGCATGAGAGCTTCAAAATAAGACCTCATACGACACCATTGAACCACCAGGGACTCACCTAGACTCCAACAGGTCCACCCAGTATGGATTTATACATACATTGGGCTTATACCCCAGTATATGGGTCTATATGGGGCTATAGACAGACCTCGAACTGGGTCTCCCTGAACTTTTTTCAAAAATTTCACCGTTTCGTGCCGGGACACTTCCTATTATGTTTGTCTTGGCGAGACTAAGAAAACAAATCCAAACAACCATACCGCAAATGTATAGAAGTAGGTTTCCCAGTGGGACAAACATTGGTCCTATACCCCCAGTATGGGACTATATGGGTCTATGAATGCGACGTTAAACTTTAATTCTCTCTCTCTCCTATATGGGTTTATGGGTCTCCCTGAACTTTTTTCAAAAATTTCACCGTTTCGTGCCGGGACACTTCCTATCATGTTTGTCTTGACGAGACTAAGAAAACAAATCCAAACAACCATACCGCAAATGTCTAGAAGCAGGTTTCCCAGTGGGACAAACATTGGACCTATACCCCCAGTATGGCAGTATGGGACTATATGGGTCTATATGGGTCTCCCTGAACTTTTTTCAAAAATTTCACCGTTTCGTGCAGGGACACTTCCTATCATGTTTGTCTTGACGAGACTAAGAAAACAAATCCAAACAACCATACCGCAAATGTCTAGAAGTAGGTTTCCCAGTGGGACAAACATTGGTCCTATACCCCTAGTATGGGACTATATGGGTCTCCCTGAACTTTTTCCAAAAATTTCAACAATTCGCTCCGCGACACTTCCTATCATGTTTGTCTTGACGAGACTAAGAAAACAAATCCAAACAACCATACCGCAAATGTCTAGAAGGAGGTTTCCCAGTGGGACAAACATTGGCCCTATACCCCTAGTATGGGACTATATGGGTCTATATGGGTCTCCCTGAACTTTTTTCAAAAATTTCACCGTTTCGTGCCGGGACACTTCCTATCATGTTTGTCTTGACGAGACTAAGAAAACAAATCCAAACAACCATACCGCAAATGTCTACAAGTAGGTTTCCCAGTAGGACAAACATTGGACCTATACCCCCAGTATGGGACTATATGGGTCTATATGGGTCTCCCTGAACTTTTTAAAAAAAATTCACCGTTTCGTGCCGGGACACTTCCTATCATGTTTGTCTTGACGAGACTAAGAAAACAAATCCAAACAACCATACCGCAAATGTCTAGACGTAGGTTTCCCTGTGGGACAAACATTGGTCCTATACCCCTAGTATGGGACTGTATGGGGGTGTGGGAAAATGGCGGATAATGGCGGATAATGGCGGAAGGTGACCGCCATTGTTGGAAAATGGCGGATAAAGGCGGAAGGTGACCGCCATTGTGGGAAAATGGCGGATAATGGCGGAAAGACCTGACCGCCATAGGAAAATGGCGGATAATGGCGGATAATGGCGGAAGGTGACCGCCATTGTGGGAAAATGGCGGATAATGGCGGAAAGACCTGACCGCCATTGTGGGAAAATGGCGGATAATGGCGGATACACCGCCATTGTTGAAGAAAAACGTATAAAAGGGGCGATTTTTAGTGGTTTGGTGTATTCATTGGACTGCCAAACGGAGCTCTCTCACCTACCTGCCTACCTGACCAGCCTGTCTGCCTGACCAGCCTACCAGCCTGTTCTGACGAGAGGAGGGCCTCACTGCAGCATGAGACGTGGAGAAGATTTTCCATGGGACCCAGCAGCACCTACGGTTGAAGTCTTGCCCCAAGACGAGCGTGTGAGTGACATTTATCGACGTCACTGGGCTACCATACGCCATTGTTTTCATCGGCATCGCCCGATATTGGACTTCTATAATTTCCGGTTGGAAGAAAACATCCGTCTACGTAGCTACGTGGAAGCCATCTTCAACGACCAAGATACAGCCTTCAAGTTAAATCTCACTTTTGGATACATTCTTCGCCATAAAGAGACAGACCAGCTCCGTTATTAGTATCCCAGCAATAATACCCGGGTGTTTGACCAGCCTTTCACCATTATCCATCGACCGTCCCTGAACACGGTACTGGAAAAATTAGAAAGCTTGGATAGTTTGGAATGGGTACGACAACAACGACAAAACACAAAATGGCAAGTGGAGATGACAACCAATGTTACGTCTTACGTCACTAAAATGATCGATCACCCTATCGGCGCTCCCATTCATCTCCCGGACTGGTTGAAACACAGAGAAGGCATGCACGCCTTAGTAGGTGGCGTGAATGGGCCCTACACTGATCGGAAATGTTTATTCCGATGCCTGGCTATTCATCTCAACAAACGGCCACCCACACATTGTGATAAATTGGCCAACCAGTATTGGGAAGACTACTTAGGTGAAAGGAACATGAAATATCGGGACTTTCGCGGGGTCCCGTTATCGCAGCTGGATGTGGTGGAAAATTTGTTTGGCGTGAATATCGTCGTATACAAATTAGAGCAACACGTGGATGTCGACAATGACGCCCCACAACTCACCGCCCGACTCGTACATCGTTCCCCGGGGAAATACGACGCAACCATGACATTGAATTTGTACGAAACGGACACTGGCGGGCATTTCTCGTACATCACGAACATCAACAGGTATGCCCAGTCATACATCTGTAGTAAATGCCAACGCGTGTTTGACCACTCTGGGAACCTACATCGGCACGAGAAAATTTGTGACCAGACCACCAAACGGAAATTTCCTGGCGGCGTATTCCACAACACTCCGACCATCTTTGAAGACCTGGCAGATGAGGGTATCGATGTGCCCATGGACCACCGTTATTTCCCGTACAGAGCGTGCTATGATTTTGAAGCCCTATTAGAACCAATGGAAAAGGTATCGGCTAAAACTCAATGGACCCAGCATCACATTCCTTTGAGTGTGAGTATTCACACCAACGTACCCGGTTACGACACGGCTCCGGTGTGTTTCGTATCTAACGGGGACCCCCATGAACTGATTACACGAGTGATAAACTACCTTGAAACCCTCAGTCAAGTCAGTGCGGCACATCTCGCGTCGACTATCTACTGTGATGTATTAGCGGCACTTGATGCGCATATTCCAACATTGGATGGGGAGGACGATACCGATGACGAAGACGAAAGTGAGGAACGCAAACCACCGAAACCCTATGCGCAGAAACTGAAACTGCGTTTATTGGAATACATGAACCAATTACCCGTCCTTGGATTTAACTCGGGCCGATATGATTTGAACTTAATCAAAGAATTCTTGTACCCGTACCTCGCTAAAGCTGCGAATGTGAAATTCATTATTAAGAAGACAAACAACCACGCCGCTCTATCCACAACTTCACTCCGATTCTTAGATGTACGTAATTACCTGGCGCCGAATTACAGCTATGAACAGTGGGTGAAAGCGTACGACTGCGCTGAGAGGGAAAGTTGCTTTCCCTACAACTACATGACGAGTCTCGAGCGTCTGGACGAAACCCAGTTACCACCCCAGGAGTCCTTTTACAGCGATCTCAAAGGAGAAGCATTATCTACTACCCTGTATACCGAACTGCAACAGGTGTGGGTCCGTGAAAGAATGCAAACTCTCCGGGATTTTCTCGTCTATTACAACAATTTGGATGTCATCCCTTTTCTGGAAGCTACCGACAAAATGTCCGCCTTCTACCGAGATATGGGTGTCGACGTATTCAAAGACTGTGTTAGCATTCCCGGTCTAACCCTGCGGTATCTGTTCCAGGATTTACCCACGTTCTTCGCTCTCGTCGATCAGAAAGACGCCGAAATGTTTGACTGTTTGAAGGGAAATATCGTAGGCGGCCCCAGTATTATATTCCATCGGTACCATGAGAAACAGCTGACCCATATCCGAGGAGAAAAATTGTGTGAGAAAATAATAGGATTCGACGCCAATGCCCTCTACCTATCGTGTTTGGGTAAACCCATGCCGGCCGGTCACTATACGCGGTGGCTCCCTGAGGGTCGAGAATTCAGAGCTCAACGATCTACGAAACATCAAGCAGAACAATGGCTGGATTGGGAAAGTCAGCGACGAGGCGTCACTATCCGTCACCAAGACAACCACACGGAAAAGCGAATTGGAGATCGGCGCCTTCCCGTGGACGGATTTGCTATCATCAATACAGTACCGACCGTGTTTCAATTTCACGGCTGTTATTGGCACGGTCATGAGTGTTCGTTCGCGGGAGGGCGCTATAACGAGCGCCGTGGACTGACCCCGGCCGCCTTACGTGAAGAAGTACAGCAGAATCGAGATTACATTTGTGGACTGGGCTATGCCTATGAACAGCTATGGGAATGTGAATTCCACCACATGCAACGTCGTCAACCTGAGTTATACTCGTTCTTACACGCCCACGACCGACTACTGGATTATCGGACTGTTATCACCATGACCGACATCCTACGCACTGTTGAGACGGGAGACCTCTATGGATTCGTGGAATGTGATCTGCACGTCCCTGACCACTTGAAAGACACGTTTGGCGAATATCCGCCCATCTTCAAAAACACCGAGGTGAGTCGAGATGATATCGGAGCCCATATGCGCGCATACGCTGAAGAACACGACTACCTAACGCGACCACGGCGTATGTTGATCGGCAGCATGTTTGGCGAAAAAATCTTGCTCGGTACCCCTCTGCTTCAGTGGTATATGAGGCACGGACTGGAAATTACGAAAATATACCAAGTCATAGAATTCACCCCCCAGGCTTGTTTTGAGAAGTTCGAGAACGACGTGACTACCGCCCGTCGCCAAGGAGACGCCGACCCCAGTAAAGCCATCATCGGGGAAACGATGAAATTACTTGGGAACAGCGGATATGGAAAAACGGTAACGAACCAGGACCGTCACGTGACCGTGAACATTTGTACCACGAAACAAGCCCGCAAACGCGTGAATTCGCCTCTATACCGGCACATGGAGATGATTGACGACACCACCTACGAAGTAACGTCAGCCAAAAAGACCATCACATATAACCTGCCGCTCCAAATAGGATGTATGGTGTACCAGCTGGCCAAACTGCGAATGCTGGAATTCATATACGATTTCATGGGCGTGTATTTCCACCAATCAGACTGGCAATTGATAGAAATGGACACCGACTCAGCATACATGGCCGTTTCCAACCCGGACTGGGAGTCACTCGTCAAACCAGAATTACGTGCACAATATGAGGCGGAACGGGACCAGTGGTTACCCCGACGCGACCACTACACCTACGACAAGCGGACGCCCGGCCTGTTTAAACTAGAGTGGAGCGGTGATGCCATGATCGCCCTGTGTTCGAAAACTTACTTTTGTGACGGTGATGACAACAAATTCAGTTGTAAGGGGGTGAGTCGACGCGACTCCAACATCAACAAGGCCCTGTACCTGAATGTCCTCCAGAGCCAGGCCAGTGCGAGTGGCACTAACCGAGGTTTCCGTATCATCGACCACCAGATGTGCTCGTATACCCAGGAACGGGACGCCTTCACATACTTCTACCCCAAGCGCAAAGTCCTGCCCGATGGTGTGAATACAACCTATCTTGACATTTAGAGTGATAAATACGAACACTGCGAATATTCCACTGGACTAACGAACTGTTCTATAATTCGATTTTTATGGGTACCAAACGCCTTTGATAAGACAGTTATATGTTCTATGAGTACTGATGATATTGCACTGGACTAACGAATTAACTGTTGTATATAGGTTCAATAATTGAATTCAATTTTATGGGTACCAACCGCCTTTGATAAGGCATGATAAGAGGAACTCACTGTTGTATATATGTTCTATGAGTACTGCGGCTATTGCACCGGCCTTGTTGGGCTGAATTAACTGCTGTATATATGTTGTGTTTTCTGTTATAAAATGTGTGTTTCTTCCATACAACATCGTGAGTTTGGGTTATTTTGTATACCGTAGTTAGTAAGAGCTAATTTGATGGTATTGACCTTCATGACCGCCTTTATGGCCCCCTCGTTTCCCCCTGGTGTTCTAGGGGGAGATAACTCCAGATTGTGAGCCGGTAGTGACCTTTTTTGACACGGATGTGACGTCATAGGCGTATCAGGCGATAACCCGCGCACTTCCGGCGATAACCCGCGCTGCGAGGATGTCACGTGACCGGATGTGACACATGCGCAGAATGACGATATTTCAACACCACACCCACCCCATCAGATGCCCCTTTACGAATGCTTCACATTGATACCTCATACGACCCAATCGGCACAATAGGGACCCCTCTCGCCCCTGAAGATTGCCGGAGAATGCCGGAGAATTTGGGACTACTTTCTGTCCGCGGAGGCAGACCGCATCACCACCAGACCGCATCACCGCGCAGAATACACACGCCCGATTCACGCAGACCGGAAGTGACGTCATACATGACGTCACACTTCAGTACATGTCCTATCATGTTCACACTCCTGCATGTCATAAAAGTAAATTCTACCTCATTTGGAGGGTTCCCGATTGGCGCTCTTTTTCGGGTACCCTGAAAATAATAAGGAATCGGGTTTATCTATACTACTCACCCCAAATCACAATACAAAGAAACAATACGAGACAGAACAAGACTATATGATACGATACAATACAATAAAATACAAAACAATACCATACATTACAATACAATATATTACAATTCAACATATTACAACTCAATACATTACAAAACAATACAATTCTAAACAATACCATATCATACAGTACCGTGAAATATACCATAATACAACACATCACAGTACAAACACACATACACCTTTACATAAAAGAAGAAAGTTAACAAAGTTGTGAATTTTATATAATACGTTTGTACAACGTATAGTGGCAAACTTCAACTGATAATTTGATTGATAATTTATTGTGTCTCGTGAACAATATGGAATACATGCTCCCCAGACATGCGCACTTTTGTAAACCAAAAGGCGACGCGCGACGCGAATGTCCGTCGCGCGTCGATGGAAAAGTCGACGTCGCGTTTTGAAAGGCGACGTCGCCCTCTCCGTCACGCGTCGACTTTTACAATGTTAGGAGATAGGGCAAAAGTCGATGTCGACTTTTGAAACACGACGTCGACTTTTGGCCTATCTCTTTAACATTGTAAAAGTCGACGCGCGACGGAAAGGGCGACGTCGCGTTTCAAAACACGACGTCGACTTTTCGCGTCGCGCGTCATGCGTCGACTTTTGCAAGTCGACGCGCGAGATCAAATTGGCACAAATAGAACACCATATAACACCCAGCAATAACAATAATAATAGCAATAACAATAATTTCCGCACACAACTCTGTTCGCAGCGCCAATGTTGTAGTAGCCGAGCATTATTTATATATGGCACGAGACGTGAACAAAGCACTGAGCTTAGCCTCGCCAATGCTGCGAGTGATCAAAACCTACTTCGAATGTGCAGTGAGAACACTTTCCGTGCGCGAGCTAAACCGCTCTCCTATGGGCATAAGTTCAGACATAGTAAAATACGTAGAGTAATATTAAGACATATCAATACGTAGCCACATATATGCAACTCAGTGTATGTAGCCACGACTGAGTTGCACATCCTTACTACGACAGACATCAGTAGCGTCATTTTCTTCATGGCCAAACATGATAAAAATGTATAATGACTATGGCATTTAACGGGTTGTAAACACGTCAAATATACTTCCCTCCCCCGACACAAATTACCTGGCTCATTCCTGCAGCGCAAGTACACGTAAATAGCACCAAATCATGTCACTATCTTCCTATCGCGCTCAAATGTTGAAAATAGCAGAAGTACAAGAAACGCTCCAATGCGCATGCACCGCTAATAACACTAACACTTTACGATGTCGACTTTACGATGTCGTGAAGAAGAAGGCGTCATCAGCTAGTGGGCGGGGCCTAACGCACGTGGTTAAGCTCCGTCTCCGTTACCCCAGCAGCTGATGACGCCTTCTTCTTTACGTCATATCGTAAAGTGTTATTTATATTTCCGCTTTGAAGCGGTGCATGCGCATTGGGGCGTTTCTTGTACTTCTGCCATTTTCAATATTTGAGCGTGATAGGAAGATAGTGACATGATTTGGTGCTATCTACGTGTACTTGCGCTGCAGGAATCAGCCAGGTAATTTGTGTCGGGGGAGGGAAGTATATTTGACGTGTTTACAACCCGTTAAATGCCATAGTCATTATACATTTTTGTCATGTTTGGCCACGAAGAAAATGACGCTACTGATGTCTGTCCTAGTAAGGATGTGCAACTCAGTCGTGGCTACATACACTGAGTTGCATATATGTGGGTAATCAATACGGTACATTACTGTATAATCATAGTCATCGGGTCAGGTCGCGTGTATCTGTCTAGAATCCAAGGTAATCTCTCAGAATGTCAGTCAGGTCTATCGTTATAAACGGTCGGATCATTAGAATAAAGCTATGATCATTAGAATATACAAGGCTGTTCAGTCACAGCCTTGCATAACGTAAGACGGACCCAATTGTAGTGCAGCAGGGGTGTTTAGGGCTAGGCCATTCCTACCACACAACCACTGAATGTTGAATGGAATTTGTATCGATTACTTTGCGGTATACCCGACACCCTACTCGCGAAATACTATGCCCAAGATTCGGTATGTCGCCGTTTTGTATAGAAACCATGTGTGGAAGGATTTTAACTTGGTATTTTGGTCAATCTCCATCCTGTAGTTGGACTGATTTGAACACCACCTCCGGTTTCACATTACAAGAACATTACAATAACAAAATGGAAAGGGGGCCATTTTTGGCTTGTATTGACTGAATGCGTCTTACAGAAAACAGTTGTGAAATTGTCAAGATGTCTTAAATAATAGTACTACGTCCACGTCAGATGGAACTATTTTTTGCCCTCGGAATAATGTTATACCATCTTAAGTGTTAGCGAAGCTTTTGGCCCAATATCACCAACCGTACATTAAAGATCAGCAGGTCATTCTAAGCAGTTTGACAGATAGCATTTAATGATCTTGAATGGCCGATATACTACTTGTTGAAGTTGGAGTATCTCATCCAACACTTGGGCACAAATTGGACACAAATTATATGGGTATCTTAACAACAGCAATGCCGAACATGAGCCAACTTTGTTAAGATTATGCTTTTTCGCGAATGGAGTTGCAAAAATGAAAAAACTACTAACCATGCAATAAAATATATGCAATACAACCACTTTGACTCTGGATAAATCTGATTTCGCATTCGTACTGTCCAATTCCGGGCACGCATGCATAGGGGGATCGAACTTCCCTTTCGGTTGGGCAACTTTCGGCGATGACGTCACTTCCGATCACGTGATTTCCGTGTACGGTACGAATCGTTGCGTAAACAAGTCAGAACCTTGCGCGGTTTAATGACATTTTAGCACCCATGAGGTGCAGTTTTGAGTGCCAAATCAAATATCACGTAAGATAGATATTTTTCAGTTAGCATAAACTATATTGTCTCGTGTTATATTCTGAGTATTTTGTAGGCCCTGGGTCTTATGTTTTTTTAATAACAGTGTAACGAAAATGCTCATGACCTGGAGAATGTCATTTCGTTCTAATGCTGACATTCTAGATAGCATTGTGAATGGACCGACAATGGTGGATATTCGACTTACCTGTATTAACTGTGCGCTGAAACTTTCAGCGAGGGACGTGTAAATATCCCTGATACGCATCTTGCATCGAAACCGGGCGAGAGAAGTCGAACTCTGCTGATCTGACACGAACTCTAACATCGCCTGAGTCTATACTTTCGCTATATGGAGACTGCCATGTTTGTGCGCGCAATGGATTCTGGGAGCCAGAGCCTATATAAGACGCAGAGAATGGTGTTCGGCATTCTGTCTCAGACATTCGGTGGGCAAACATCGTGCAGGAGAGCACGGAGACAGGATCGCCGCAAATGTGCCGAATGGGCCGAAAGGGCCGAAAGGGCCGAAACAGCGCCGATCCATCCGCTGAAGGGTTGGAAATCCGAGAGCTGAGTCATAGCTTAGGAATAATAGAAGACGAGACGAACCGTCAGACGGGGAGAAGATACTAACACGCAAAGTATCTGAAGACGAGATGTCCATCAACGGGAAATACAGAGCATCAAATATCCTACACATACTTACTCACACACACCAGGCCATAGGCCTCCGGGACGAGATCTGTACGTACAGCTCACACTAGCTCGCACTTCAACACAGACTAGAGTTCGAGGTTACGACCGAGAATTGCGAACGTCTTATTCATTCACACACCTTACCCTCATGGGTCGTATACAGGCTTCGGCTAGATGCGGTCAATAACATATACTTGCTTACATACAAGATCGTCGGCCTTCGGGACGGAATAGATCTAATCACACTCACATACACTAGTTATCCACAGGCCTCGGCTAGGGATAACTGATAACACAAGCTTACATCCACTGTACATATTTCCACTGCCGCAGGGCTCGAATTATGCTTTGCCGCAAGTTTTGAATTCTATTACAAATCATTGATATTAATTGACATTACACTGTACGGTAATAACACGCTCCGAGACCAGGGCATTATTATCACATATATATATGCAGATAATTTGAGCCTATTAACTCGCTCTTGGGTCCACGCCGTAGAGGGGCCGTTGCCGGAGACGGGTCTCGGAAGTCGGGCCGCCGCAGACGTGAGGTCTGCCGAGCGAAAGGGATCGCCGCCGAAGTCTGGCCGCGGGAGACGTGAAGTCAGCCGAGCCGAGACGGGCCGCCGGAGACGTGAGGTCCACCGAGCCGAAAGGGGCTGCCGCCGAAGACGCTGTGGTGTGCCGTACGGGCCGAAGATGTAAGATGTAAGAAATGTCTCATTGTAATTTGGGAGTACTACAGTATAAACTTTAAATACCGACACCTTCATAAACCGACCAACCTCTAAATATCGACATCATCCATGGCCTCAATTATCCTCCCCACAGCGCATGCTCCATTTCACAGGATCATTTATCATCCCTGCCTCCAATAGCCGAAGTTGACCTTTATTACGTTGCTATGACATGTAGGGGAAAACCCACGTACGCACGCTTCAATTTGAATCCGGCCGAACAACTCATTCAGTTTTGCACATAAGCGAACTACTTTTCATATGCTCTGTCCAGATAAACAGGGAAAATAATCTCCAGATAATTCTTTTTAACTCTAGGTCAACAGAGGTATTATGCAGACTTGAAAAGTAATCGAAATGTTCGGCAAACATCTATTTTACTATATATGATGTCACTTCCGGCGATGTGCGCGCGGCCCCGAATCCAGTCCAGATATCTGACTGGTGGCTGGGGTATTATTAGATCCCCAGCGAGGTGGATGAGTCTCAATACTTAAATTTGATGTATTTTGAACCTTGATAACCCTGTAAAAACCGACATTATAATCTGGTCCCAAGCATGGTCGGTATATACAGCTTTCACGGTATTACATAGTATTGTTGGTGGAGTGCAAGTTATTAATCCAACCACTAGTCTGTAAGGCCCGACGTCGAACAAGCGCGTATTGCCCACCTTGTAAACATATATAGTTCAAAATGACTGATGTACAGAGGGTGAACCTCGGTGCCAAGGGCCGCCAGTGGAAGGCACTGCGCGCGTTTGTCGTGCATATGGTCATCATATACACTTGGCAGACTTGGTGAAGCTGATTTGACAAGTCCACCGAGTACACTAAGAATATCCCCAGAAAGGCATTGTTGGTGAAATTCAATGGTCTGAATCCCTGCTGTTCTAAACAGCCATGACCAAGCAAATCACTTTCTGAAAGTGACATTTAGAAAAATGTGACTTTCTCGTTAGAAATAGAAAACAATTTACTGATTATGCTCAGCTTGTGGCACAAAAATATTGGAAATGTAAAATTTTTTCTCCACACGCTTCACTGTGTTTTTTTTTTATCTGGCTATAGCTGGCGTATGTGTAACATGAACATTTCAAATTATTCAGGAAAGGAAACCATATCTGGTCTGGGTGATTTGCGGTGCATCGCAAGGTGGGGGGGGGGGGCTGAAAGTACCCCTTTATATATTTTCGCTATCACTAAGGCTACAGTGCTGAAACTTACCACAACATATCTTTGGATCAAGTTCTGATATACAAAATTCCATGATAGTCGACAAAATGCCCTCACAGTGACGTCATTTTCAGAAAGGCATTATTGGACGATTCTTCGAATTTTTTTTATTGATGTGTTTTGTTTGAAAAAACTGCACGGTAAATTAGTAAATAATAATCTAATGTGAAATAAAAAAGTTTTGCCCACTTTTCCTCGCAGAAAAAGAGAAATTTCGAAGAACATGGGGCTCCGCCTGATAAATCGAGCCCTATTGGGGTTCTAATTCATTGAGGGATGCAGACTACACACAAATGTCAACTTTCTGCCAAGATATATTGGATACATAAGATCGAATGCAATATATGAGGGTCGGGCGAGAGTCAGTTTGGAGAAAGAGGGTGGAGTTTGGTGCCCGGGTTTGGGGGCATACTCCCGCGGTTAGTGTTAGTTCCTGGAATATATGAGGATATGGAGTCGGGCGAGACTTAGTTTTGAAGTGTGGGGCTCGGTGCCCCGGGGGTGGAGACATTCCCTCGAGGGTATTGGTAAGTGTGCGGACATGAAGGTCATGGAAACTCCCTGCACATGAAACAACCACACTGACAACTACATGCCACATCTGTTAGTTTGAGGAACCACAAGGTCAGAAACTCAATTCAATTCAAGAAATTGATCATATGCACCCAAACTTTAGGAACACAGCTTTAATTAATATATTATGTTAAATGTCTGGACACGAATATAGTTCGTGCAAAAGTTTCAGAGTAAATCATATGATGTGGAATAAAAAGTTTCAGGGGCTGATGTAGAATGCAAAGGTTTGATAGCAAAATTGAAGGAAATGGTGTCTTTAATATAAGGCGACAGGAAATTCAACAGGGGTTCGGTACTGCGGGGATTCCCTCGCCGGTTATTTATTGTACTTCTGAAATAGAACAATGCCATCATATTATTAGAAATTACTATTAAGGAATATATTGTGGGTGATTCAGCATGTGTGTGTGATTACACAATGTACACGTATCTTATACCTAATCATTTAGAGCCCTATATCGTGCATTTCGCAGCTAAAGCTACGGGCTCGATAAAAAAGACGAAAACATCACTATTCTGGTACACAACATGGCCGCCATTTTGAATTTACCCATGATCCTCTACTTGGGGCTCATGCAATTGGGTTCAACATGACCAAAACATGATAAACTACAAAGTCACCGAAAGTCAGCTCTCACGTTTTTGTCGTCCTGGAGCAAAAATCCAAAATGGGCATCCCTCTCCCCATGCCAGGTAAGGTTAAAGTTACCTACGATACCCTTCCTAACACGATTTTTCTGTTCATGCCTAAATCATTAAACACAATTATCGCGCTGGTGATTGTTATAACGTTACATAAACACCATTTGGACAGGACCATGTCCCTAGACAAAATGTGTATCAACAATCTGGGTTATGTAACCAACACCTGCTACAATGACAAGTTTTACACTTGCCTACTCGGTTACTAATGTCGCGTTGTTGTTCTTAATCTTCTTGTTCTTCTTGTGACTTTTTGAAATACGCATGCGCTAAGAGAGTGTGATCTCTGAGTGTGATCTCTGCCACACTTGTCATCCTTCGATCTCACATGACAACCCTGCGTTCAGGCACTTTGGAATTCATTTGAAACCTCTCTGAGATATTCGGTGGGATGAATTATTGCTTCGTTGATTTCCGTTCAGACGTCAATTTTCTTACTTCAAGACATAGGACACTATTTTCATCTGTCGTTCAGCAGCGTAAAAGCTGACGATCGACACACCAGTCATTGTCTTCAGCTATTACCATTTCAACTGAACAGAATGTATTTACGTTTTTAGATTATTTAATTGCTTATATACCAAGAAAGATGAGCCGCACCCTTGTCAGGGCTTCAAGTGAGTGAGTGAGTAGGAATTAACGTCGTTTACAACGTTTTTTACTCATATCACGACGATGCATACATGTGCCAGAATACGAGTGTGTTCACAGTTCATATTATCCTGGACACTGATCAGCCCAGCCCGTACAGCATCCGGTCACCCATCCAAGTATTGACCGAGCTCAATGTTGCTTAACTTTGATGATCTGACGAGAACCGGTGTGCCCAACGTAATACGCCGTACCATTAACTTGCATGTAGTCATAGGCGACTGTCTTAGTAAGTAGAAAAATAAGTTGACTACTCCTGATAATTTACAAATTGGCAAGAAGTAGACAAGTAACGCATTGTCATTATGATTAATAATGAATAATACTTGGTATCAAATTATAGATCATGCACCATAAAAAACAAACGCAAATATTACGTTTCAGAAGTAAGGGCAGCAACTCACAAACTTTCGCCAAATAAAGATGTTTTAACTTATAGAAAAGACAATTTAGTATGATGTTTAGCTTTTGCCCCTAAGCAATTCGCATATTTGGAAATATGTTTTGAAAGGAGGAATAATTTAATCCGTTGTGAGAATCGAAACGATGACCCTCCAATCCCTGGAGTTGAACTTACCGTCTTAGCTATGCCGACTCACTGATAATACTAAAAACTAACTTTATGCGCAACTGGTTTTATAATACAGAAATGACAATTTACTGTTCAATTCTCACAAAAGAGAAAGAATAATATAGCTGTCAACGAGAATCCCCATTCCATAGTTTCGCAGATCAAACTGCTAGAAATTCATTGAAAGTTACATTTGAATAAAATATAAATTTTCCATTTTAATCGGAAAAGTAAGCGAGAAGGGAGACTGAAGAGCGCAGATTTTCGCGCTATGACCAAATCCCTGAAATTGGTTTGGCTTTCCAAATATTTGAAAGCCTTTTTGATTTGCAAAAATCAACGGCTGAACAGAATGTTTTGAAATTGGCATACCCGATATTTGGACCAAAACATTGCCAAAGCGATCATTCCGACTTCGTCTGTCAATTCAGTATAGGTGGCACGAACCAGTCCAAATCGTCGGATTCTGAACGGGGAAAGTGAATATATATGGTATCAGATATATGATGCAGTTCCTACAACTGTGGGTTAGAAGTTGAAAATTACTTCCATTGACATGAATACGCTGGTAGATGGCGCTGTATTTCCACAACAAATATCGAAGCAAATCACGTGAATCTCTCATCAATACATCCTATGGGCTAAGACGTTTTCGGTTTTGATAATCCTAATATTCAGATGCAAATAGGATCATGTTTTCTGACGTGTCCGAATAAGCGCTCATATGAAGTCCACTCCCTCCGCTGATATGTCTTTCACTGGATTACTGCCACAGCCGCAGATTTTGACTACAATGTAGTCATTTCTCACTTGTTTCCATACGTGACCAGGGATGGAAGCGAATATGTCAATAGCTACAAGTTAAGAAAGAATCAACCCATAACAATCTTAGAATGTCTTTAAAGTAAGTATAATAGTCGAGTAACATGATCCATATGTACCAAATTTATCCCGTTGATCACTAGTTACAAATATTCTTCCACAGTCACGTATATGGAAGAAATGAATGTATATTATCCATGGGTTTGTGTGAGAACTAGGAGTGAATAAGACACAATAACGAAGGAAAAATGTTCTTTTGAAAATTATATTTGTTATCATAGATAACAATGCGTGTTTCCTCTGAAATGTATATACTAAAGTGAAATAATATTCAAAATAAGCCAAGGACACTATTGTTTAAATTGAATTCGAAGCAAACAGCATATTTTCAAGAAGAGAACATATTCGGACACATCGTCTTTATGCGATCATCAAAAAAATATTCATGGAAATATTCATGACTGTGGAAATAGTCATGGAAGCTGACATGATTGTTTAATGAAAAAATTCATATAACGAGGAACTTCGGGTTTAGGTTAGATTTTATAACTTTATTTCTAGGGTTTTTCTGTAAAATTGATTGAGAGTTCGTCTATCTGTGAGAGTAAAGAAATACTGAACAAATAACAAACAAAAGTTTAATGAAAAAGTTCTGAAATATTCTGCTCAACCATGGAGGTAGGACTTTTTACCCCCACGGCTCAGTCGACTTTTCAATGTTTTCCCGTCCAGACATAACATATGTTGTATGATATCTGATCAGATAAGAGCACACTATTCCATTCTCGAAGAAGATCGCACGAGATTCCAGTTCATTTTCAATCTATGAATTTGGTTTACTGATCGATTGCAATCTTATACTGGTGGTGATCAGTTTACTTCCCCTGTTATCTTTGCTTTCTGTTTCTTTTTTCTTTGTTGTTCTTTTTGTTTTTCGCTTGCAAAATGTTGGGGGAGGGGGGGGGGGGTGGGGGGAGCTGAAGCCCTTCCAAGCCCCACTCGCCTTCGCCCTTTTATAGGGGTATGTTTGCTCCATCTTGAATAACAGAACATATTCAGTGATATATAACTATCAGGACAATTCGAGCTAAAATTCTGTCTTGCATTTCATATATTTTGTATATAACGCCTTTTCTTTTACAGCTTGTACAGAGTTGTCAAGAAGCCTTGTTAATACTTTTTAAATCTCATCTATAATCGAATCCATTATTATACAATTTGTATTCAACATGAACATGATGACACAATAAAGGGAACTTAGCTATGTAGCTATGTATATACATGTAAATAATACTGTATATGACACGCGGGATCGGGTATATTTCAACAATATGCGACTTTACTACACTGATTTTGACGTTAAGAGAAATACATGTATTCTGTGGCTAACATTTTATATTAAAATGGATGATCAACGTTTGACAAAAGTTAACCACTGAATTTTAGGTAAGGTGTACGTGTTGATTAACCGTACATGCAACAAAGGAAGGCCTCTTTCAGCTGCTGGTATCATTTAGCCATGAAATGTTTATCCTTGGTATTGAAATAATACCTGTGTTAGCCCGATAAAGATCATGTCAAATTGCTTTATCCTTGACTAGTAAGAAATAGTAAACATATTGCACATAATATGTACATGTAGATTAAGCCATTGTGTTATCGGAGTAAATCATGCGTAGATTATTTTCCTTTTCATCTGTCAGGAAAGCAAACTAATGATGGTATTGTGAATTGCTGAGTCAAGACTGTGAGTCTCATTTAGACACTTCAGGGTGAGTACAGAGCACACGTGGATGTAATTTATAATCATATTTTATAATTTAGCCAAACATTATCCACACGTATAATAAATAAAAAAATGTAATTAGGTGCTCCAGTTATTCTGAAAGTTATTTTTTAAAGATCATAACTATGTTTATCATAAGTTTGATTCGTTTAAAATAAGTTTATGGTTGCACACACAAAAAGTTTACATTTTTTCTTCCGATATCATATAATTTGTTTCGCATTATTCTTTTTGTAATTAGGTTACTAAATTGTCTTTATCAAACACAATTATTGCAGTTCACTAGAAGAAACTATATTTTATGAAAGCGTACATTGTAGGGATTCCAACTATATGATTTGTATAACCCACGCTGCTACTTCAACCCACGCTAAATATTTCAATTTAAAAAAATTAAAATGAAAACAATAGCGTCCATTTTTCAATTGAAGTTTCATGAAAACTGTTGGTCTTGTTTCAACTGTGATGGTATATCTTGATAGAAGACAATTCGAACTAGTAAAGTTTATCTCAATTTTAAAATTTTTTGCCTGGTTTTGTTTTTGCAGCTATTTTACTAAAATAAATTGAAAAACGTACTATTTTACGGTCGTTTGTCTTAAAAGTTGAATAATTAAAAAACTAATCCGAACTTCCATAAAGTGAGATAAAGTTTACTAGATCACCTTATAAGTAACAAGCATGCCAAATTCCAAAAGCGTAGCATGGATACTTTTCGAAAAATAAACGTTTAAATCTCGGATTTTGTACAAAATGAAAGGCTAGAAATCGGGCAAAATGTGTCCAGCTATACATCTGATGAATTAATCCAATTTTTTTGCTTGAATTCTATTGTCAAGTACATTTTTAATCTGTCTAATGGGACCTACTCGAATTCCTGTTTATTCTGGATAACTATTACACTAAGTTTTTTTTTCATCAAGGCGGTTTAAAGTCCAATTTAAACTTTAAAAACTGGCTAAAACTCGTTCAGCTGAGAATTGTTCACACCGGTGTAGATCACTTCACGGCGGCTGTTTGACTGAAGTGTCACTGTTATAATTAGAAACAAAAATACGGATGTTTGCATGGTTTTGATCAGAAGAGGGTAGATTAAAGGAAAGGTTCGGGTATGGTAAAGCTATATTTCAACTGAAAGAGCTAGTCAAATGGTATTCAACTGTATTTTTTTTTTTTTTTTTGAATTTATTTTAACACAGAAATAGTTAACCAAATGCTGTGATACCGTCAAATTTACCAAACTCTTGGAAAGCGCCATTGTATTGTCACGTGACCTATTTTAGGCAATAGGAGTAAAACTATGTAAAACAGTGTGACGTAAGCGGAAGGCAGACATTGGAGGTAGCATTGGGCTCCGTGTGTTAAGATGCAAGTTTGACGGTAGTAGTAGGGTATACATAAATTGAACAACATTGACCTCTGATTTTGAGTGCATTTGTGGAGGGAACGTGGAGGAGAGGTCACTGAGTGCATGTGGGTGGTGGTGGTGGTGGGACCAAAATGGCGGCCTGTGGGTGGTGGTGGTGGTGGGACCAAAATGGCGGCCTGTGGGTGGTGGTGGTGGTGGGACCAAAATGGCGGCTTGTGGGTGGTGGTGGTGGTGGGACCAAAATGGCGGCCTGTGGGTGGTGGTGGGTTCAAAATGGCGGCCGGTGGGTGGTGGTGGTGGTGGGACCAAAATGGCGGCCTGTGGGTGGTGATGGTGGTGGGACCAAAATGGCGGCCTGTGGGTGGTGGTGGTGGTGGGACCAAAATGGCGGCCTGTGGGTGGTGGTGGGTTCAAAATGGCGGCCTGTGGATGGCGGCTGATGTGGGATGGGACCGGGTCCAGGACCGATGTTTGTCCCCCTGGGAAACCCACTTCTATACATTTGCGGTAGGGTTGTGGGGTCTCGTTTTTCACGTCTCGTCATGTAGAACATTATGGGAAGTGTTGCGGAGCGAATCGGTGAAATTTTTGAAAAAGTACGATATAGCCCCATACAGACATATATATATAAATATATATTCCCATACTGGGGGTATAGGTTCAATATGTGGATAGCCGTGTTGGAGCTAGGGGAGCCACTAATGGACCAATGGGGTCGAGTGAGGTATCAAAGTGAAGCTTATGTGAAGGGGCATCTAATGGGTTGGGTGTGCGGTAGGAATATCATTCTGCGCATGCGCAGATGCAATGCGGAGCTCTCGTCCAATCAGAAGCGAGTATTTCAAATCCGCCACGGAGCTCTCGTCCAATCAGAAGCGAGTATTTTGACCCGGTGCATTATGGGACATATCCAAGATGGCGGCACGTATGTTCAAGATGGCGGCACATCCGGTGTCGAAAACTGGCCATTTCTGTCGGGATGTGGTCACCTAGTGTCGAAAACTGGACCCTGTATGGGTCCCGCTAGACGTGTTGGAGCTAGGGGAGCCACGAATGGGCCAATGGAGTCGTATGAGGTATCCATGTGAAGCCTAGGTAAGGGGGTTACACTAGGGTGTCGTCTCCATTCTGCTGCGCAGGTCACGTGGGGGTTGTGACGTTACTTCCGGTTGGGGTGAATGGGGCGTGACCTTGGGTACATGTCTAGACTTGTTTGTGTGTGTTGATGTACTGGGGTTTTCCCCCCCCCCCACAATGGCGTTCACCTTCGGACGTGGTTTGTGGGTCTGCGCAAGTGTGTGACGCGCGCGGAGTATTATACAATCGGATAGCGGTTGTCGTGAATAACAACAAGTTCAGCAATGTTTATATAGTTTATTACCCCAATGTTACATCATACCCAGGCTGGGGGAGCCGCCCTGGGTATGTTTAGTATGTTCACAGCAAAACAAATTGAAATATCAAACACCATGTTTTATTATTTAACACATTGTCACATTAGGTACAAGGGTTTACTGAGCTCAAGTCAGCGAGCAGCATGTAGACATAGAGTGTGTGTACGGCATGATATTCATCAGTGCACGGGTGACGCATTCAACCGATGGGGGTGATCGGTCAGCTTGGTCAGGAAAAACGTGACATTGGTTACCCTCTCTACCACCCATTGAATGTTGGGGCGTTGACGATGCGCCCATCTCAAGGGTTCCACGGTGTCCAGTATCTCCAGCATCGTCTCTAGTGACTCCCGGTTAATGATGGTGACCGGCTGGTCAAACACATGGTTGTTGGCACTGGGATAATAATACTGTAACTGGTCCGTCTTTTTGTGACGTAAGATGTACCCGAAAGCGACATTCAATGTAAAGGCCGTAGTTTGATCGTTGAAGATGGCTTCCACGTAGCTGCGTAGACAGGTGCGGTTGGTCAGTGGGAAATTGTAGATATCTTGAGGGTGGAAACAGTACCGTGTCATGGACCAATGGCGCCGATCGATGTCACTGATTGGATGGTTGTCCTGTAAGAGATCGCTAGGAACATTTATGGGCTCCACCAGAAAATGTTCGATGTTTTCAGGACTCGAAACCGTAACGCTGGGGTCCGGCTGGATATTCAGGCTCTTCTGAACTGTGGGTATAGGCGAGCTCTCCTTCATCGCATCACCAGTGGCGTTCGTCTCCCCGGGCTTATCTTCACTGGATCTCACCTTCCGTGGCTCCTCTTCAGTAGGAAGTTGTCGCTCAAACCGTAGAGACGGACCATGAATCAACCGTTGGTGTCGCAGCAACTGACTGCGTCGTTTGAAGAGTTGATCACAATCCTCGCATGGACGCTTGGGTGGCCCATGAATTGAACGTTCGTGGCGCAGTAAAGCATCTTCCCGATTAAATGACCGTGCGCAGGCTATACAAGTATACAGTCCATCGTTGTGGGTGGAGGCCTCGTGGCGTCGTAAATTATCTAGACGAGTAAACTGCTTCTGGCAAGTTGTGCAAGTGAACATCTTGGTGCTTGATACAGCGTCTGATGAAATGGCAAGGCCGCTTCCCTTTTATAGCACGCTAGCTGGTAATCTATTTTTAGTACACTCTACCCCAAGTCGAGGATCGAGACTGGTGTACTGGTGTACGACTGAGCCGCATTGCGCGCGCGCACGCATGAAGACCCTTATACATACCCAATTCAGGCGCAGACGCGAAGTGCCCGGATGATAGACACGGACGTCACCGATCCGAAAAGACACGGACTTTACCGAAAAGACACGGACTTTACCGAAAAGACACGGACGTACCCGAAAAGACACGGACGTACACGAAAAGACACGAAGGTGAACGCCATTGTGGGAAACCCCCACAGACAGGTCAGTACATGCATTCCTATGATGTTCACGCATAATAAAAGTATTGATCTGTAATCTGTGTTGTTGTTGTTGCTCTCTATTTTGGACTAACCCATCAGAATAGTACGTATCACGGATTACACCCGTAGAGCTACATCTGGTCTATAAAACACGTCTCTCGGGTTCCCACACTTTCATTTCTACGGTTGCAGAGCCATGACGGAGATCCAGCCCTGTGCGACTCGCATTTTACAGCATGCCATCGCGGTGAATTCATTCACGGGTTACCGAGCAGTGGTCCGGTCCATGTTTGCAGATGGCGACGACAACGAGGGACGACGCCAGATCCTGAACGAGTTAACAGAAGCGGTCCTCCACAGAGTGCACTCGATTGAGAGGCGTGCCATCACTCACCACTACTGGACTATGACAGCCATCCTTGATGCTCGCGCTATGGACCGGGAGCGCTCACGCCGGAACCAGCGCCGGCTGGTTGGCCTCACACTAGTCTGTGCCCTATTGACCCTGGCGCTGTGGTATTGACACTATAAATACGAGGGTCAGACAGAGTGTGTGTCATTCACCGTTCGACATTGGACCAAGCATGTCACCCGTCCTACGAGCCATCCTGCCCCTTACACCCCGGGTGGGGTTACACGTCTATGAAGATAAAGTCACCCTGGTAGAAGACCGTGGAGTTTGCTGGTCGCCCGCTGAGACAGTATCGAATACGGTGACGCTACACCGTGACGACTGGACCAAATTTAAACGGGTGTTGAGCGGCGAGCTCGATGGACACGTCATCCACATAGACAATGCCATCTACGTATACCGTGGACCTTTCTTCCCACGTCTGGGCCGCTACCAAGATGCTACGCGAAGCTTCACCCTAGACCCCGATGTATGGACAGCCTTCGAGAAAGTGGTGTCTATCGTGGACCAGCTGTTTACACCGGACGAGCGGTCATCAGACGAGTTGGAGTGGGCTCGTGCCCTGAGAGAATCGGCGGCAGAACCCAATGAACAACTACATGAACCCGACGACGATGCCATTGATTACCCGGCTACACTCAACCAGCCCAGTGATATGACCACCTGATCCTTTTGATCTCACGGGGTTGTCCCTATAAATACGAGAAACAGTCAACTCTGGTACCATTCACGTACTGACCATGGCGGAGCATATGATACTGGCGTATCTCAGCTTGACCCCCGAGGTTTTCCTGCACGTGTATGCGGATAAGGTCGATATCATGGAGGAGGTGGGAGACACGGACCCTACACAACCGTGCCCGGCTCACATTCGTCTGTCCCGAGAGGGCTGGACCAAATTCAAACGGGTGTTGTCTGGTGAACTGGACACTCATCCACTTGTGTCACGATGTGTACATCCGACGCGGCCCTTTCTTTGCTCAATTGGCTCGGCTAGATGGGGTACAGTGCATTTTACCCTTCACCCTGATCTATGGTCTGCATTGGAAGATGCCGTGGTAGATGTGGATGAAGTGCTTATCAAGCGGTCATCAGACGAGTTGGACTGGTCATTTGCCATGGACACTGTGAAAGCCAATGAAGAAAATCAGAAAGAAACTCCGGCCCAAGATATACCCGTTATAAATAAACGATAGAGCCAGGGTGCATCATCATTTTGTCACCATGAAGCGCTGGGAGAAGGTGCTGGATAACTTATACTACAGTCCCGACAGTCCGGCGGCCTATAGTGCATTGTCGGCTCTCTATCGAGCGGCCAAACCCCAGGGGATACAACGTGCCCAAGTCCGAGATTGGTTAAGAAGACAAGACACCTATACCTTACATCGATCTGTCCGTCGCCATTTTCTACGGAACCGGGTCATCGTGGGAGGAATAGATGCCCAGTGGCAAGCGGATTTGGTCGATATGAGCGCCTTTGCCAAACACAACGATGAGAATCGGTATATCTTGACGTGCATCGATATCCTATCCAAGTATGCGTGGGTGGTACCCATCCGGACGAAAACGGGGGCAAATCTCATAGCGGCGTTCAAAGACATCTTCAAGACCGGGCGCAAACCTTTGTATTTGCAAACCGACGAAGGCACGGAATTCCTCAACAGACCGTTCCAAGCCTTTCTCAAGAAACAGAAGGTGTTTTTCTTCCATACGTACAACGAGACCAAGGCTTCCGTGGTGGAGAGGTTCAACAGGACATTCGAAGGCCGCATGTATAAATATTTCACCTATAAGAATACAAGGCTGTACATCGATGTTCTCCCGAAACTGGTGAGGGGTTACAATCGAGCCTATCATCGAAGTATAGAGAGAGCCCCCATTACCGTGACCCAACGCAATGAAGCCCAAGTCCGGCGTGTCTTGTACCCCAGGCCATCACAGCGAACGACGAAGGCGGTGTACAAGGTCGGGGACCCTGTACGGATCAGTAAAGTCAAGGGCAAGTTCGAGAAAAGTTACTTGCCCAACTGGGGCGATGAGCACTTCCTGATTAAACGGCGCCTACCCCGACAGCGGCGAGTCTATGAACTGGAAGATCTCCAAGGGGAAACGTTGCTGGGGACGTTTTACGAGACGGAATTACAGCCTGTTGTAAAAACACAGCAGATTTTGAAAACGGAACGTCGACGTGGCAAACTGTTTCATTTCGTGAAATGGCAAGGTTGGCCCAGTTCCTTCAATTCCTGGGTCGCGGCCAACCAGGTGAAACGACTATAAAACCAGACACCACTGCCGTCCTTCTTCATTCCACGTCCGACCACAGTGCTATGGACAAACAGCAGCTGCCTCTGAACACAGCGTCTCCCAAAACGCGCAAAGCACAAGTGGGCTTTGGGGTGCTATTGCTAACCCTGCTGAGTGTGTTGTACGGAGGTGTGTTTTACGACGTAGCCTATGTCAGCACGTTACTTAACCAGCTGAGAACACCAGGCACCAGTGAAACCGGTCTACAGAGAGCACCAGTCGTATCGAGCCCAGTCACCACCACCACACCCCGTGTACAAGCCACGTCGAGCTCCACACCAAGCTCTACACCTACACCAAGTACGCCCACTACGTCTGAACACCCACCGGATTTCATCCCTCACAGTGAACCGACAACGGCGACCCACGTTGTACCCACCCCCAGCACCATCCCTGACAGTGAACAGACAACGACGACCGACGTTGTACCCACCACCACTCCAGTTCACTCGTACGAAATTTACAAGAGCTGGTTACCACGACAACGGATACACCTCGAACCATGGACCCTGGGTGGCAGCATCCCTTCACTTGCGTCATCGCAGGACCGACGGGCTCCGGCAAAACGCACTTCGTCAGGAAGCTCCTTCAACACGCCGACAGCATGATCACCCCACCTATTGCTCCGAGTCGTGTGGTGTTACGGAGAATGGCAGGCAGCGTATGCAGCAATGCCCCACATCACGTTCGTGGAAGGCCTACCCAACCTGGCCGATTTGGAACCCGACACCTTGGTGGTTCTGGATGATCTCATGGCGGAGACGGATGCACGGGTCACCCAACTCTTTACCAAAGGCAGCCATCATCGACGGCTCAGCATCATCTACAGTGTGCAGAATCTGTTCAGTAAAAACAAAGAACATCGGAATATCAGCTTAAATGCCCACTACCTGGTGGTCTTCAAAAACCCGAGAGATACCACTCAACTGCTGCACCTGGCGAGACAGATGTATCCCGGCCGCACACCGTTTGCGTTGGAAGCCTTCAAAGATGCCACAACCCCTCAGCACGGGTATATGCTCTTCGACCTCAAGCAAGCCACCCCCGACCACCTTCGACTACGGACCGGCATCTTTCCCGGAGAGGCCCACCACGTGTACATGCAAAAATAATGTAAACACACCCACAGTGGCTCCCCCAGCTGGGTCTGTGTGTTTGATGATGGGGAATAATAAAAAGAATGAATACCACAGCAGGGTTGACTTTGTCTCTGAGGTAGATAAAAAGAGCAGCGTTGTGGGTTCTGGCATTAGTTGTACAGGATGTCTGCGCGAGTACGGAAGCACGCTCCCACGCTCCGTGTATTGAAGACGACCCCACCCGAGTTAGTCCGAACCATTGTACGCGGTGCGGACCCTGACCTTGTACGCTGTCTGTGCGAGATCGGGTACAACCTGTTAAAAGGCAACGTACCACTGACTCCGGCTCAGAAGACCAAGTTGGCCAAGCATAAGACAGGTCTCCGAACCCTAGTCCACAAGTGGGTCCCTCAAACACAAAAGAAAAAGGTGTTACAGAAAGGCGGCTTTCTCGGGGCCATCTTAGCACCGTTGGCCGCTTCCGTGTTGGGTCCAGTATTGGGTGGACTCTTCGGCCGACAATGAACCACACGAAAAAAATGGTCCTCGTCGAACCACGGTTCCTGCAAAACCTCCAATCACCCTACCCTGTCCCACCTACGGTGAAGACCATAAACACCCTCGATGGAGAGATGCAACAGATCTTACAGAGAACGGGGCTAAGCGACAGTGAGAAAGTACAACGGTACAATGAGACGCTTCAACGGTACATGACGTTCATGGACCAATACAAAACCCTGTCTACCCCAGCAACAGCACCACCACCACCACCACCACGTGACAGACCGCTGACCTCAGCACCGTTCCAACAGCCGGGTGAGGTAGCCCCCACAGCCCCACAGTGGGTGGAAGACGAAGTGCTGAAGAGTGTACCTGCATCGTTCAAGAAACAAGTTGGCCTGGTATTACAACGGATGAAACAGAATCCTAACATGACTTGGAATGATAAAGGCGAACTCCTGGTACAGAATCAGGTGGTCCCCGGGACCCACATGACGGATTTAGTGAATGATGTGATGCGTCAACGCAGATCGCACACAGATCCTCGAGGATGGGAGGTGTTCGCTCAAGGCTTGAAAGACATGCATGTACCACAGGAATTGGTGGGGAACCTCCACCGCTGGGCCTTTATGCAGCGTGACTCACCGACTCGTGCACCACGACTCTCACCACAACCTTCTTGGGAAGCCGACTGGGAACCGGAGTCACCCCCAAAACTCCACCACCACCACAACGGGCACCTTCTTTTCAGACCTTTAAAAAACCACCCTCGATCAGGACACCCCACATCTCCAGAGCCGTGACACGTAGCAAGTCAACGCGACGAACACGACGCCGGACGCAACCGCCCAAGGCCTGGAACACCTATTAAAACCAACAGCAGCAGCAGGACAGCTCAGTCGCCATGTTTTACCTGACCCTACCGAGTAACAGTTCGCTGGATGTGTTTCCTGACAACACCGTGGCCAAGTACGTCACCCAGTTACCGCAACCGTTACATTTACCTGGCCGCTGGGAATGTGCCCTCGTGGATATCCAATACCCTTACTCGTGGTACAACATGCGAGCCAATGAAGTGTGGTACGAGGTGACCTACGAAGGCAAAAACACCCGACTCACCCTGCCCGAAGGCCAATACGATACCCCCAAGGAGTTCATGGGTGGACTGAGAAGTCTGATGCATTATAAGTCTCTACGAGACGTCACGAATACTTCAAAACCCATCAAATCTTTCCCCTTCAAGAATCACGTGGACTTCGATTACAACGCACACAACGACAAGGCAGAGCTTATCGTGACCGGCAAGGCGAGTGTCGTACTGAGTCCTATCCTACAGCAAATGCTGGGTTTCGATCTAAAGACGTTCGCTGGTCCCACCGAACACCATGGCGAGATGCCGATGGATATGAAGTCGGGTATGTACGGACTCTACGTCTACTCGGACGTGGTGGACAACCACATCGTGGGCGATATCAACACACCTCTGTTACGGGTAGTCCCCATTAAAAGACGTATGGAGGTCAAGTCACCCACAGTTTCACCCACATGCTCTACTTGCCCGTACGACAAACTGACATCAACACGATCACGGTGGATATAAGAGATGACACGGGACGACCGGTGGCATTCGAACGAGGAAAAGTGGTGCTGACACTTCATTTTCGACAAGCACGTGCTCCCCACTTTGCATAATGAAAGTACCTTACGAGAGCGATGCACGCAGCTATGCCGACTATTATGCCCAACAGGCCGGGGGTGGCTTTCCGGTCTTTAGCGGTGCACGCATGCAACGAGGACATGGACTGGGGAACATACTCGGCAGCATCGTCAAAGCGTTCCTGCCCTTGGTGACGCGTGGGGTGAAAGCAATCGGCAAACAAGCGGTACGCAGTGGACTGCAAGTGACCGGTGATGTCTTGGGGGTACGGCACCCAAAGAAGCCTTGAAACGGCGGGCCAAAGAAGCGGGAGGCGTCTTGGTGGCCAAAGCACAACGCACCGTAGGGAATAAAAGAGCTACCCCACCGAGACCACGCACCAGTCGACGACCGACCCAGCGACGACGCACATCGAAGAAGACAAAGGATATCTTTTCTTAAAACATGTCTTTGATCCACGCCGAGTCCTGCCCCTCCACCAACAGTGAATTTGATTTGTGGACCGTGCCGCCCACACAGACCAGTGTCGAACAAGGATTATGGGTGGAGCATCTCCCGCTCTCCAGCATCAACGAAACCGGGCCTATCGAGTTCACCATCAGTAATGCGGATACGGCCTATGTGGATTTAGCCCATACCTACTTGTATGTGAAAGCCAAGGTGGTCAATGGAGCTGGCACCAGAATCGCTGACCAAGCAACGGTGGGCCCGACGAATCTCTGGCTGCACACGATGTTTCAGCAGGTGGATATTTTTCTCAGCGACAAACTCATCAGTGACTCCACCAACACGTACCCCTATCGAGCCTACATCGAGACACTGTTGTTGTATGGCCGAGAGGCTAAAAAATCTCAGCTGACAACCGCTTTATTCTACAAGGACACGCCCGAGCACATGGACACGGTGGACAATGGGGGATATAACAAACGGAAGGCTTTCACTGCGAACAGTGCCTCGGTGGATATGATGGGTCGACTGCACGCAGACATGTTCATGCAAGACCGGTACTTCTTGAACAAGATCCCCATCAAAATCCGACTGATACGGGCGCCTCCGACCTTCGCCTTGATGGCCACTAACGTAGAGGGCATGCAGCGGACTATAAGATTGTCATCCAAGACGCAGTCCTGTATGTCCGAAAAGTGAAACCGAATCCAGCCGTTCAATTGGGACACATGAAAGCCTTGGAAACAAAACCAGCCCAGTACCCTATCCGACGTGTACAAACCAAAGTGTTCTCTCTGCCTGCTGGAAATATGGGCGCCAACAAAGAAAACTTGTTCCTGGGGAACTACCCAAGCGATTGATCCTGGCCTGTGTGGAAAATACCAGTTTCAGCGGAGCCTACCCAGAGAATCCGTTTGACTTTCAACATTTCGGCATCAATTTTGTGGCCCTGCATGTGGATGGACAACAGGTGCCAGCCACGGCCTTAGCCCTACCTGGCCTGGGGGGGGGCCATTATGGCCCCCCCTACCAAACTTTCTGCACTATCTCCGGAACGGCAAAAAATGGGGAGCTGAAACTCGGTGACTTTACCGTTTGTCTTATTGGGGTCATTTTAAGCCTATTTTCATAACCCCCCGAGCAGAGAATCATGGGTAAATTCAAGATGGCGGCCATGTGGTGTACCAGAAAAGTGATGTTTTTGTCATATTTCTTCAAAATGTCTGCTTTTCCGCAGTGAAAAGTGGGCAAAAACTATTTTATTTCATATCACATTAATATTTGCTAATTTTTCATGCAGTTTTTGTGGAGAAATTGCAAAAATAAAAAATTCGGAAAATCTGACCAAAAAATCGACCAAAAATGCCGTTTTTCAAAATGGCGTCACTGTGACGTCATCAAAGCGGCCATCTTGGATTTTTTTACATTTTCTGGTAGAGCTTGACCCAAGGGTATAGTGTAATAAGTTTCAACCCCCTAGCTCCAGGGGTAAGAAAAATAATTAGGGGGGCCATTTCGCCCCCCCCCCAGGCCTGGACAGGTCCCAAAAAGCCCAGGCCAGATAGGGTTAACACCGAACTTTGGGCGGAGGAATTTCATTCGAGCCTATCAGAGCCTGTTTACAGCCACCGGTCAAATCAACCAGGACGAAGGGAATATGATCAGTCGGGAGGACTACGCGAACGGATACACGTTGTTCTGTTTCGATCTGACCCCCATCTTAGAGAACGACCATCAGCTGGCCCTGGCCAAGCAAG
This sequence comes from Hanleya hanleyi, assembly GCA_036873755.1. Classification (NCBI taxonomy): domain Eukaryota; kingdom Metazoa; phylum Mollusca; class Polyplacophora; order Lepidopleurida; family Hanleyidae; genus Hanleya; species Hanleya hanleyi. The sequence goes on from JAVTVY010023336.1 coordinate 52,246, forward strand.
GCAACTTACGGTTGGAAATCCACTTTGCACGAGCCCTGGCGACAACCGTCAATGTGATCTGCTACGCCGAGTTTGACAACATCATTCAAGTGGACAAGGCGCGCAACGTCCTGTGTGACTTCTCCACCTAACATGGGTACAGACCAGATAACCACCGTGCTGGAGAATGACCCAGAGACACGTATGGTCTTTCAAGGGGTGTTCGCCCGAGATGTGTTCCCATTAGACCGTATGTATCCTGCTGCTTACGTTCTCAACACGGACCGGATGGATCGGCCCGGTGAACATTGGGTGGCCGTGTACTTGACAGAACAGCAGGGCGAATACTTTGACCCGTACGGCCTGCCACCCCTCCATCCCGATTTAACAGACTTCATGGATCAAGGCACAGAAACGTGGTGTTGGAACAGTCAAACGTTGCAAAGCCTGACCAGTAGCGTGTGCGGACAGTATTGCTTGTTTTACCTGTACCATCGATGCCGAGGAAAAACCTTATCTTCCATCGTACAGATGTTTGACGAGTACCCCAAGGCCGAGGACCGCGATGTACTCGTCTATGACTGGGCCGCCCATCATTTCAATGTACAAGCCCCGTTCTGGTCTTAAGTTAATTACAAGCCCCTTGTTCTGGGCTTAAGTTTACAAGCCCCTTGTTCTGGGCTTCAATGTGCAAGCCCCTTGTTCTGGGCTTCAATTAATTACAAGCCCCTTGTTCTGGGCTTCAGTTTTCACGTGGTTGTTCTCACGTTGTTGTTGTGATGAGATCTCACCAAAAAACCCTGTCTTGTGTGTTTTATTCATAATGCATCAATGCCCAATATGGAGATTCAGTCAAACTGAAATCAGTGGTGTAGGATGGGGCCAAAATGTAACCCATCAAGGTTAGAATGCAAGAGCACTATGGTAAAAATAGAGAGCCAATGAAATCAGCCTACAGACCAAGTACGTGTTTTTGGTCTAGGTTTGGAGCGGGCATTTCATTGAGGTACGTGTATACGGTGAGTGAAAAGACTCGTCCAACACGTATAGATTGTGTTGATGACTATAAGTTCTAGGTAACCCATCAAGGTTAGAATGCAAGAGCACTATAGTAAAAATAGAGAGCCAATGAAATCAGCCTACAGACCAAGTACGTGTTTTTGGTCTAGGTTTGGAGCAGGCATTTCATTGAGGTACGTGTATACGGTGAGTGAAGAGACTCGTCCAACACGTATAGATTATGACTATAAGTTCTATGAGCATAATGCATGAAACTGGTTTTGAACACCGTATTAGCCAATCAGTGGCCTAGAATGGAGCCAAAGGTAACCCATCCATGTCCAGAAAACATTACCCGGGTGTACAAGAACCCAGATGTAGGCGCGGACGTCAGCGAAAGCACACCGTGAGTACCCCAATTCGTTTGGCTGATTGTTCGACCGCTGATTGGTTCTTTTTCTCGACCGCTGATTGGCTCTTTTTCTCGACCGCTGATTGGTCCAAATGGAACTGCCCATCTATCCCAGGTTCATTTACAATCCCCTTTTTTGTGCTCAAGCTCTGACTATAGCGATGCCGCAACATTGTCTCATTGGACATTGGACCGTTTGACCTGGAGGTGACCCTTTGACCTGACATGCGTCCGCGCGCGCGCACTGCCGGGGATGACGCGCACTTCCGGAGAACTCGCGCGTGCGCTCGCGCTGCGGGGCGCCGGGAAAGTTGGAGGTCGTTTTAGTGAAAACCCGGAAGTGACGTCACAACCCCCACGTGACCTGCGCATTCGACACCGGATGTGCCGCCATCTTGAACATACGTGCCGCCATCTTGGATATGTCCCATAATGCACCGGGTCAAAATACTCGCTTCTGATTGGACGAGAGCTCCGTGTCGGATTTGAAATACTCGCTTCTGATTGGACGAGAGCTCCGCATTGCATCTGCGCATGCGCAGAATGATATTCCTACCGCACACCCAGCCCATTAGATGCCCCTTCACATAAGCTTCACTTTGATACCTCATATGACCCCACTGGATCATTAGGGACTCCCCTACATCCCAAAACGTCTATGCGCATGCGCAGAATGGTGTCAACGCCCGAGCCGCTAGTCCAGTCAGATGCCCCCTCACCTAGGCTTCACTTTGATACCTCACTCGACCCCATTGGACCATGAGTAACTCCCCTAGCTCCAAAATGGCTATTTCCATACCCTTGGGCCACCGCGCATGCGCAGAATGGTGACAACGCCCAAGCCGCTAGTCCAGTCAGATGCCCCTTCACATAAGCTTCACTTTGATACCTCACTCGACCCCATCGATCCATTAGGGACTCCCCTAGCTCCAACACGGCTATTTCCATACCCTTGGGCCACCGCGCATGCGCAGAATGCCGCTATTTCAACCCCACACCCAGACCATCACATGCCCCTTCACATAAGCTTCACTTTGATACCTCACTCGACCCCATTGGTCCATTAGTGGCTCCCCTAGCTCCAACACGGCTATCCACATATTGAACCTATACCCCCAGTATGGGGCTATATCGTACTTTTTCAAAAATTTCACCGATTCGCTCCGCAACACTTCCCATAATGTTATACATGACGAGACGTGAAAAACGAGACCCCACAACCCTACCGCAAATGTATAGAAGTTGGTTTCCCAGGGGGACAAACATCGGTCCTGGACCCGGTCCCATCCCACATCAGCCGCCATCCACAGGCCGCCATTTTGAACCCACCACCACCCACAGGCCGCCATTTTGGTCCCACCACCACCACCACCCACAGGCCGCCATTTTGGTCCCACCACCACCACCACCCACAGGCTGCCATTTTGGTCCCACCACCACCACCACCCACAGGCCGCCATTTTGGTCCCACCACCACCATCACCCACATGCACTCAGTGACCTCTCCTCCACGTTCCCTCCACAAATGCACTCAAAATCAGAGGTCAATGTTGTTCAATTTATGTATACCCTACTACTGACGGTGTAAAAATTGGCAAGAATTACTTCAAATATTTAATAGCTCATACCATTTTCATTTCTAGTTGCCAGAGCGCGGCTTTCTTCGCTCTCCCAACAGCGAAGACACTCGATCTCTCTCGTAAGCCGTCGATGAGAGCAACGTGTACACCGGCACCATACATGTACTAAATTTTCCGTGCGGGTTTCTGTCTTCATTTCGTGGCCTGTCTCGCTTTAGAGCTGCTATCATCCCCGCAGCTCTGATCTCCGTATCTGAGCGTTTCGGCTCGAATTGGTAGCCCTGATAAGACCAAACACAGCTTCCTCGTGGCTTTCACCGCTGGACTCGGAACTGCCGCTCGTCGACATGATTTGACTCAATTTCGACTGAAGACTCCGTGCTTCACGTATATTACCCGAACAGACAGAAGAGTTTCAAAGCCTTTTCCCTACGTCATATCCGCCTTCTGGATACGATACAATGGCGGCACTCTGTCTCTGCGAGTTCGCGGTTTTAAAATGATTAGTACTCCTTCAAAAAAAAAATTGAAAATGAGAAAATATATCTTTTGGGTTTAATTTGGTGAGTTGTATTAATATGTATTAAAGGCAACCAAACCCGAACTTTTCCTTTAATGTAAATAAGTAAGACTAATAGATAATTAGCTTACCATAATACTGCGGAAAGGAGTTTTGGAAAGGGAAATTTAACAGACAAACATAGCCAAGCCCAAGTTAAGGCAATCTGTTTAATTGTTCCAGTGCCTCGGAAACTAAATTTTTAATCCTAATATTGAAGCACTTCTATTTATAATTTTGATTTCATTTTTTCACCAAATGTTAGAGGAAATAGTGAATATTTGAATGAAGAAATAAAAAAAATGACCAATATTGACCCTCTAAGCGGACAGCTATCCTTAAGGTATTATTGAAAAATAATGGATAAATGTTTAAAAGTAGATAGCAAAACGAATGTTCAACATCAGTAGATTATGTTGGCCAGGCGAACGGTCATTAATTAGTGCAGGTGAACTTGATGAAAATAGTTAAGAAAAAAGATTAGCTATAGTATTACAATTTAGAAACGAATAGCGGAAACTAGATCACAGGTGAAAAATTCAGTTGAGTCTTCAGAAAACACATAATATGTCTATAAACTAATTGGCTGTGTTCAGTGTCATCTGTTTTGCATGCATATACAACTAAACACGCCGTTTCTTCGTTTTGATTAATCATCTCTATTAGGTAGATTAGATTCGTATTTCGGATATATGAACAACTGATGATTGCCCTGTCGCGATGTATGTTATCCACATCTTCGCAGATTAGTTGAATTGACATAGTTCAGTAGATACATGCTCGTTTTTGTCTTCCTTACCCAAACTAAAACGGCATGTATATCTGCCCCAGCTGTTTGGTCATTGCACCTCATACTATGTATCTCATCGAGGGTATAGTTTCTTAAGTCAGAGGAAGTAATGACATTATGACATTATAGGGAATTGTCGAAATACTATGGGACGTTTGATGTGACAATATTGCTATATTACAATATGCATCAGGTTATGAGGACCATCACTTGTAAGAAACGAGTAAACACCACAGAAAAAACTAGTAGTTATGGCATATCGGTAAGATATGCCGTTTGTCGAACTATAAATGAGAGGGGAGCTATGGAGCAAGAATATGAGAGTACGCCACACCATATTGTCATGGAGTGAAACAATATATACAAATTCAAATAAAGAAGTATAAGAGAACAAAGATGAGCACGTGGATTGGAGAGATATGCAAGAGGCGGGGAAAATTGGCGACATATGGAGACTAGGAAGCAACCATATGACTCTACATGAAAGCTTTCCTAGGCATCCTGGATGACCGACTGATAGGAACGAAAGTCGACACACCCTTTAGTAGGCCGGCCAAGGACACGAAATGTAACTTTTGATGGCATTGTTTGTTACAAATGGATACTCATGCTAAATTAGTTCTTTGTGTGTTAGGATTCAAGGTGGAAGGGGATACCACCCGGATTTTAGAAATTAAAGGTAATTTCGGGGTCACTTTTGGGGTTAAATAAGGTCAAAATTGGTAAAAGCCGTTTCTAACCTAATTTCCATTGTGATGGTTGTTACCAATGGGTATCCACGTTAAATTGGTTTTGTGTACTGTCGAGCTTTAATACAGGTATGGTTAGCTCATTTATTATTAGAAGTGAGGTCATTTTGGGGTCACTTTACGAGGTCAAATTGAGGGAAAATTCTGTATTATTTGTTTGTTATTTACTTTTGTATGCAGTATGGTTCAGGGTAGGGTGGATTCTAAGACAACTTTGGCAATTTGAGGTCATTATCAGGTCATTTCGAGGTCAAATAACATCCAAAGATGGTCAAAAGATGGGCCTTTAAAACATTTTTGTGTGAAATTCCTTGTAAACGAAATGTGTATCAATTTTGAAGTAGTTCTACGGGGTGAATTTTAACATATTAGTGTAGGGTAATTCAGTATTTTTTGTTTGTGGATTTTGGCAACATCCATTTTCTTATATACTGGACCTTCCCGATCAAGATAATTGTTGGTCCGAAGTTTTATTTCTCGAGTTTGAAGTAGATTGAGTTAACACTTTCTGGCCTGGGTGATAGAGGTTTCGGAAATTTAGTGCGCTTTTGAACATTCACGGTATCACCAGAATGATTAAAAATCGAGAGTAAAGACTTTCCGTAGTTTGGAATATTATATTTGGCTAATTTTGAGCCTATTTCTGTAATTCTGGTGATTAACCATCATGCGTTACTTCAAAATGACGCTCATGTGGGTTCATTCATAAATCGCCCTTTTTCAGGTTATTCATATAATAGGCATTATTCTTAGCCCATAGTGCAAATAATTTAACATAAGGGAATCTTCCATTAAAGCCTAGCATCTTTCGCCTATTTTGAACCTGTTTGCTTAATTCTCAGCCTAAAATATGATGCTTTAAATCAAAATGGCGGACAGGTGGGGTAATCTGAAAATCACATTTTTCATGTTGCTCGTGTAGTTCAAGGCATTATTCGTACCGCACTGCGCAAATTTATTAAAACCGAGGGATCTCTATGCAGAGCCTAACATTTTATTCCCATTTTGCATGTGTTTACATATGCCAAAAATCAATATTTTATGGTCAAATTCAAAATGGCGGCCATATGGGGTCATCAGAAAATCACACTTTTGGCCGTTGCCCGTATAGTTCAAGGCATCATTCTTAGCTCATTATGCAAATTTCTCAAAACTGAGGGATCTCTAAGCATAGTCCAACATTCTATTCCCATTTTGAATCTATTTACATATCCTAACGATCAAAATTTGATGGCCAAATTCAAAATGGCGGCCATATGGGGTCATTTGAAAATCACACTTTTTCCTGTTGCTCGTGTAGTTCAAGGCATTATTCTTGCCTCACTGAACAAATTCATCCAAACCGAGGGAACTCTATGCATAGCCTAACATCTCATGCCAATTTTGCATCTATTTTCATATGCCAAAAATCAAGATTTAATGGCCAAATTGAAAATAGCGACTATATGGTGTCATATGAAAATCACACTTTTGGTTGTTGCTTGTGTAGTTCAAGGCATTATTCTTATCTCATTATGCAAATTTAGCACAACCGAGGGATCTCTAAGAATAGCCCAACATCGTATGCTCATTTTGAATCGATATTCATATCCCACCGATCAAGATTTGATGATCAAATTCAAAATGGCATCCATATGGGGTCATCTGAAAATCACACTTTTTCCTGTTCCTCATGTAGTTCAAGGCATTATTCTTACTTCACTGTGAAAATTTATCAAAACTGAGGGATCTCTATGCATAGCCTAATATCCTATGTCCAGTTTGAATCTATTTACATATCTCTAAGATCAAGATTTGATGGTCACATTCAAAATGGCGGTCATATTGGGTCATCTGAAAATCACAGTTTTGGTTGTTGCTACATGGTACAGTTCAAGGCATTATTCTTAGCTCATTATACAAATTTATCAAAACTGTGGGATCTCCAAGCATAGCCTAACAACCTATGATCTTTTTTAATTCACTTACGTATCCCTAATATCAAGATTTGTTGGTCAAATTGAATATTTTTTCATGTTGCTCGTTTACTTCAAGGCACTATTCTTCGCTCATTGTGCAAATTTATCAAAACAGAGGGATCTCTTGGCATAGCCTAACAACTTACGATCATTTTTAATCTATTTGCATATCCCCAAGATCAAAATACGGTGTTCAAATTCAATATGGCAGCTGTGTGGGGTTATCTGTATCTCCTGATTTTCGATGTTGCTCGTGTATATCAAAGCATTATAATTAGTTGCTTGTGCAGATTTATCAAAACCGAAGGGTCTTAGTCGTCAGATCGAAAATGATAGTTAAATTCAAAATGGCGACCATAAGAAGTCATCCGGAAATTCTTTTTTTTCATGTTACTGTTAGAATATTTTTATTCCAGGTACAAACTTGTTTAAATTGAGCTGAATAAAGCCGTATCTTATTAGAATGCAATTACTAAATTCGAAATGGTGACCATGTGGGTTTATCTGAGATTATTCTCATTTTGCTCTTATATCTCAATGTATTGTGATTACATGGAGCTGAAAGTAATAATTTCTCAAAGCCAAGTCCCTTCACAATACAGATCGATCTGACTATTTATGGGTCTAGTTTTGCTCTACTCGTACAATCATCAGCTAGAAAACTAATCATCGCCAGACAGTATAATGGTTACATAATGGTAAGTATGCCTACCTTAAGCCCTACACTACATACAACTAATTCGGTCTGTCTACCCATTCGTAACAATTAGTATTGTGGATATTAATTTATAACCGATTTGTACCCATATTTGACCTCATTCACCAAAAAGTTACCCTAAAATGATCTTAATTTGAATAATTAACGTGTTATCTATGACTAAATTAAACCTTACACACTACTAATTCAGTTTGGGTACTCATTCGTAACAAGTAGCACTATGGATATTAGTTGATAACCTATTCTCATTTGACCCAAAAGAGACACGAAAATGACCTTAATTCTAATAATTAACGTATTATCGATGACTACATCCCACCCTACACTGCATTCAACTGATACCCAATCGTAACAATTAGTACTGTGCATACACATTGTATAACCGATTTTCACAAATTGTTTACCTCATTTGACCCAAAATCAGGGTGGTATCCCCTCTCTTCCACCTTGATCCCTACCACTCAAAGAACTAATTTAGTATGGGTACCCATTTGTAACAAAAAATGCCATCGAAAGTTTTAGAAAAAATTTAGGTCCTTGGCCGGCCGACTACTTGGTGAATATCATATTGCATTGCTTAGAACATCATCGATCAAGGCTCACACTCTTGTAAGCTTTAATATAGTTATTTTACGGTGCAATTATGGAGCCGTAAAAGTGATACGCAAGATTTTTGTAAATTATCTCGTGATCTCGACATCTTTGTTATGTCATGATCTCGAGATCTTTGTTATCTCGTTATCTCGAGATAACTGACCAATAGGAATTGAGAATTATCTCGTGATCACGACATCTTTGTTATGTCGTGATCTCGAGATAATTGATCAATAGAATCACCAGGAGAATCTGACATTTTTTTCCCGGACAAGACGCGCATCTATGTCTGTCTTGGGGTACGGTAATAACCAGCTGTGTATCGCTGCAGATATACAGTTCTCATTTAGCATGTTCATTCTTGTGAAGACGTTTAGTTTATCCCTCAACAACTCTTTTTTTCTCTTCTGATTTTATATAATTTTGTTTTCTTCTGATTTTTCGACCGTGTGGAAATTAATTTTCATCCGATTGAGAAACAATTTTCACCCAATTGGAATACAGTGTTTACCAAAACGACAATAAAATATGTTCCTCCTGGGTAAAAATTGTTTTCAAACTGAATGAAAATTGTTGTCCACCTCGCTGAAAATTGTTTTACACCAGGTGAAAGTTTATTTTTCACCTGGATGAAAGTGAGGAGGTGTTCGCTTTAGATGGATATTTTCCCCTTCAGAGTCGCTCTCTGTTGCTCTATTGTCTCGCTCCGAGCCGGTCGGTAAATTGTGACGTAATGCTCAGGTATTCCCCAAGTCTTTGTCAGACAGGCGAGGCCAGTCTAATGGGAAATTCTGGTTCATATTCTCATACGGTTACCATTAGTAGTTTCATGAACGACCCAGATATTTACGAACAATAATCAGTTATATTAATATACAAACCGACTAGAAAACTGTAAAATCACTGCCAAAAGTTGAGCGAACAATAATTAAGGAAGTAACTGAAAACACAAAAACATATTGGCACATGCATAATCACTTGGGAAAGCAAGCGTCACCACTTGTTGAGGATCAGTTCCTTAATAAAGGCATTGATATAAGACAAGTTTAACCTTATAACTTTTCAATTCATATTTACAACTTTCCGATGCCCTAAGACGAAATTATATATGTGTAACAATTAATTTTTTGCTAAGCTGGATCGTTACAATATTACAATGTGTGTGTGGAGTTGTTTGTATGCAATTCTATTCACGAATTATAATAAAATAAGAAATTATGTGCGTTAGGGGTTCGCTGTCTTTATTTCACGTCACTATTGCACTTTAAAGTCCAAAATGAAGATGGAAGACAAAATGAAAAAATCAAAAAAAAAAAAAAAAAAAAAATCGGCGATTTTGGAGATTCGAACCTTGGTTTTCTTTTAATCCGTAGTACGACACTGTCACCATTCGGCCAAACAGCTGTTACAATTATCAACTTGAGGAATCATGTGCCGAATGGCGGTGAACTACACCCTTTCAGAGCATTACAAGCGTTTTGACATATTTCAATATTATGAAAATATGACTCCTTTAACTAAAACGATTCCTCAGTATCATTTTGGATCAAACCTACCGCATTTCGATATGTAAGACTCGCTTTGGTTAAAGGTGCCATATTTTATATATGAAGGGAATTCCCTTCAAAAATATCGCCAAAAATTGCAAAAACAAACAAATGTTTATTTTCTAATACTCGTAATATTTTTTTGACAAATCTCTTCTCGGTGAAAATTGAGAATATGAAATTTCAGTATTTTCTCTCTCAAGCTAATAACTTTCAAAGTAAACTAGAGGAAATTATATTTTTGGTTTATAAACGCAACACACTAAGGAAAAAAATACGGTCAAACCGAACACCTCCTTTCCCACCTGGGTGAAACTTATTGTCCAGCTGGGTGAAAGATATTTTTCACCTGGATGAAAATTAATTTCCACACGGTCGAAAAATCAGAAGAAAACAAAATTATATAAAATCAGAAGAGAGAAAAAAAGAGTTGTTGAGGGATAAACTAAACGTCTTCACAAGAATGAACATGCTAAATGAGAACTGTACATCTGCAGCGATACACAGCTGGTTATTACCGTACCGTACTGGATGAAAATTAATTTCCACACTGTCGAAAGAATTACATAAAATCTGAAGAGAAAAACAGAATAAAGGTCAGTGTCTTCCATGGGCAACCCTACTATACATTGCCTACATTTACAAGCCGTTGATATTCTTTGATATAATGATCATGTTGTTGAGGGATAAACTAAATGTCTTAACACCAATGAACATGCTGAATGGCAACTATATATCTGCGGCGATACACATCTGATTATTACCGTACCTCAAGACAGACGTGTCTTGTCCGTGAAGAAAATGGCGGATTGTTATGGTGATTCTATTGGTCAATTATATCGAGAGCACGAGATAATAAAGGTGTCGAGATCACGACATAGCAAAGATGTCGAGATCGCGACATAACAAAGACGTCGAGATCACGAGATAACGAGATAATTCTCAATTCCTATTGGTCCGTTATCTCGAGATCACGAGATAACAAAGATCTCGAGATCTCGGCATAACAAAGATGTCGAGATCACAAGATAATTATCTCGAGGTCACGAGATAACAAGGATGTCGAGTTCACGAGATAATTTAAAAAAAACTTGCATGTCACTTTTACGGCTTCATAGTACAAGATGGCCTGTGCAAGCTATATTTGTTTTAGTGCACCTCAACACCATTCCCTAACCAATAGAGATTGTAATATACTCCTACTGTGAAAGAGGTACACTGGATACCAAAATTTTAGTTTCAACTGACGAAGCCCGGAATAATAGGGCGAACGAAAATCATAGCAGCTGATTACTAGTAGATGGCTGTTCCCAGCTGATTTCACTCCACTAGTAACTACTTCATGTTCCTTTTCTAGAGCAGACTCAGTAAGTTCATTTCCCGAGTAATAAGAGGAAATGGGTGGATCAATGTCATCCACTCTCATGAAGATGTATAAACAATCGATGAAGCAAGATGTATTGTGGAGAATTCTTCTTGAAATCTATCACATTTTATATTTGGGCTGAGCCACTCTGTGACATATATCTTGCTGTTGAGTCAGGGTATACTGCTGGATGTATGGGGATGCTAGAGATATCGCATCTAAAATAGAAAACAGGCTCAATTCGACATGGAAACATAGCTTTTATATTGTTACTTATCCATTATTTGTCTCTGCAATATTTCCAGGCAAGTAGTATAGTCACGGGATTTAAAGCCAGGTTGACCTACTTTCGTCATGTTTGGGGAGGTCATGGGGAGGTCACGGGGAGATCACGTGATCGAGAGGTCAAGGTCACTCTAGTTCCGGCAATTCGGGTCACGTGACCTTTGGGGGCATGTATTCTTCCGCGGTGATGCGGTCTGGTGGTGATGCGGTCGCGGGAAACAGCTTCCGCGGAGAAAAAAGTAGTCCCCAGACTTCAAATACGCTGCATAGTCCGATTGGGTCGAGTGAGGTATCAAAGTGAAGGAGCATCCAGTCATGGGTGGGTGCATGTGAAATTAGGATTTTTCCCCGAAACTATAAAAAGCGGAACACGGACTTTACCCCTAAAATAGGGGAAAACACCTATCAACCCTAGGGTGTAGTCCATAGTTGCGGATTTTTGGTCCCCCTTAAATTCTTTGAAATTAATATTCCACCAGGTTTGACCCCATGAGAATTTTTGTTGGCTTATTGTTTATTAATATTTGTAATACCATTCAGTTGACTGGTTGAATTGCTTCAAATCAGTACATGGTATTTTGTCAGTTAGATTGGCCCATGCCTCACTATGTAGATGGAAGTGCGAAAGTGTGGCGGTAAATTGGGGCCATTTTCAGCTTGCGAGCACATGGTATACTTTGCAATGGGAAAATGAGTTTGAAATCGGCATGGTCGACCCCCTATTTTCTTTGCTAATTTTTGTTGATCCTTCGACTGGGCACAGTGTCGGTGAGTTTCATAACAATCGATTGTCAAGTTTTTTCTGTGATGGGGAGAGAATATGACCTATTTTGGACCAAATTTAGAGGATTTTCATGAAGTTTGGGCCAAGTTCAGTAGGGGTTATGGGGACCCCGATTTCGGTCAGCTATGCTTACATCTGTCCCGGCTTCATGGCAAGAGCCTACTCTTTCAGAAAATGTATAGTTCCATGGGGGTTCTCTCAAAACACGGTTGCTGTTTAGCATATAATGAACCAGCCTACTGTTTAATTTCAGATGCCGTGTCTCTACTATGGACTGCAACCTATATGGTAGAAAATGCATTTTCTCATAACATCAATTTTGCATATCTCTGACCCAAAATTGTGCATGAGCACTGACATTGTTTGCTATTATGTTGAACATAATTCAAAACAATGATATTCACACCCAACACAGGACTGAAATTATTAAACCAGCACAGGGGCTTGGGCTAGAGGGGGGGGGTTAACTCTTAGCATGACAGGGAAATATCTGTTACAGTTTGTGTAGTATTGCCAACATCATTGTTGGTGTGTGGGGGGGGGGGGGGGGGGGGTTAGGGCTGTTTGAATTATCCCGGGACTTTTTCGAATGTTTCAGTGTCGCAGACAAATTACCTGGACCATTAAAACAGAACTATTCCCCCACTCCAACAAAAAACAACATTGGAGTTGGCAGTACTATACACACTGTAACAGATATTCCCCTGTCGTCATGCTTAGAGTTTTTCACCCCCCCCCCCCTTCTAGCCCAAGCCCCTGTACTGGTTTAATAATTCCAGTCCTGTGTTGGGTGTGAATATCATTATTTTGAATTGTGTTCAACATAATAGTACACAATATTAGTGCTGGATGCAAAATTTTGTGTCAGATATATTCAAATTTGACATAGTGGTCTAGCCTGAAACAAAAGCGTCGCAAAAACTGTCAAAATATGAATGGGGTAGGGGGAAAGGTGTGGCTCTGTTTTATCTTAATATGACTTTCAACCATTGACTGTCATATATCGTTATACTTGGACAGACCCATAGATTGAAGGGAGTAGATAAAAATAAATCCACAAAAAGTACTCTTCACTTAAAGGGTGTAGTCCATAGTTGCGGATTTTTGGCCCCTCCGTGACATCTTCGGTCACCTCCGTGTCTTCGGTCACCTCCTTACCGTTAACGATCAGCATGTAGACATATAGAGTATGTACGGCATGTTATGGTATGGTATTCTTCAGTGCATGGATGAATACATTCAGCCGATGGGAAGATTCCATAATTTGGTCACGAAGAACGTAACATTGGTCACCCTCTCTGCCACCCATTGGAAGTTTGACGCCGGCGCGCGCTAACAATACCGGATAAAATTGCGCGCCGGCGTCAAACTTCCAATGGGTGGCAGAGAGGGTGACCAATGTTACGTTCTTCGTGACCAAATTAGGGAATCTTCCCATCGGGTGAATGTATTCATCCATGTACTGATGAATAGCATAACATGCCGTACATACTGTATATGTCTACATGCTGACCGTTGACGGTACGGATGTGACCGAAGAGATACGGAGGTGACCGAAGATGTCACGGAGGTCAACGAAGAGACACGAAGGTGACCGAAGATGTCACGAAGGTCACCGAAGAGAAACGGAGATCCATCCGGGTTTACACGGGAACAGCCGGGTAGTGACGGAGGTGACCGAAGAGACACGGAGGTGACCGAAGATGTTTCACGGAGGTGCCCGAAGAGACACGGAGGTACCGAAGATGTCACGGAGGTCACCGAAGAGCCACGGAGGTTACCGAAGAGACACGGAGGTGCCCGAAGAGTCACGGACGTCACCGAAAAGACACGGAGGTGACCGAAGAGACACGGAGGTTGCCGAAAAGACACGAATGTCACGGAAAAACGTATAAAAGTGGGAATTTTTACGGCATTCATCATTTCCAGATCCACAGCCGATATGTTCTCTTGCACAACTTGCCAGAAGCTGATTACTCGTCTAGATAATTTACGACGCCACGAGGCCTCCACCCACAACGATGCTCGGTATACTTGTAGAACCTGCGCACGGTCATTCAATCGGGAGGATCATTTAGTGCGCCACGAAGGCTCATTCCACGAGGGCGCGACGGAACAATGTAACGGTTGTGGTCAACTCTTCAAACGACCCAGTCAGTTAAGACAGCACCAACGTTTGATTCATGCCCCGTCTCTACGGTATGGGCGACAACTTTCCACTGAAGAGGAGCCGCGGAAGGTCAGACCTAGTTAAGATGAGCCCGGAGAGACGAATGCCACTGGTGATGCGATGACGGCGAGCCCGCCTATACTCACAGTTCAGAAGAGCCTGGATATCCAGCCGGTCCCTAGCATTACTGTTCCCAGTCATACGCCTGACAACAACGAACATTTTCTGGACGAGCCCATAAATGTTCCTAACGATCTCTTACAGGACGCCCATCCAGTGAGTGACATCTATCGGCGCCATTGGTCCATGATACGGCACTGTTTCCACCGTCATCGCCCTATTCAAGATATCTACAATTTCCGACTGACTGACCTCACCCGTCTACGTAGCTACGTGGAAGCCATCTTCAACGACCAAACTACAGCCTTCAAATTAAATCTGGCGTTTGGTTATGTACTGCAGCATAAGGAGACAGTCCAAGTCCGATACTTTTACCCGAGCAGGAACATCCAGGTATTTGACCAACCGTTTACCATCATTAACCGGGTGTCGCTAGAGACGATGCTGGAGAAACTGGACACCGTGGATGCCTTGGAATGGGCCCAACAACAACGCCCCAACACCAAGTGGACAGTGGAGAAGGTGACCAATGTTACGTTTTTCGTTACCTCGGCTGAATGCGTCACCCGTGCACTGATGAATACCATAACATGCCGTACATACTCTATATGCCTACATGCTGATCGTTGACTTGAGCTCAGTAAACACTTGTACCTAACGTGACGGTGCGTTAAATAATAAAACATGGTGTTTGTTATTTCAATTTGTTTTGCTGTGAACATACTAAACATGCCCAGGGCGGCTCCCCCAGCCTGGGTATGATGTAACATTGGGGATAATAAACTGTATGAACATTGCTGAACTTGTTCACGACAACGGCTATCCGATTGTATAATACAGAACATATATTGTATAATACATGACATATATGGTACAATACAGGACAGATATGGTATAATACAGCACAGATTTGGTATAATACAGGACATATACTGTATAATACAGGACAGATTTGGTATAATACGGAACATATATTGTATAATACAGCACAGATTTGGTATAATACAGGACAGATACTGTATAATACAGCACAGATTTGGTATAATACAGAACATATATTGTATAATACAGGACAAATATGGTACAAAACAGGACGGATTTGGTATAATACAGGACAGATATTGTATAACACAGGACAGACATTGCATAATACAGCACAGATATGTTATAATTCAGGACAGATATGGTATAATACAGCACAGATATGGTATAATAGAGGGTAAATATTGCATAATACGGCACAGATTTGGTATAATACAGGACATATATGGTACAATACAGGACAGATATGGTATACTGCAGCACAGATATGGTATAATAGAGGAGAAATATTGTATAATACAGAGCAGATATGGTATAATACAGGACATACATGGTACAATACAGGACAGATACTGTATAATACAGGACAGATTTGGTATAATACAGAAAATATATTGCAGAATACTGGACAGATATTGTATAATACGGGACAGATATTGTATAATACAGCACAAATATGGTATAACACAGGACAGATATTGTATAATACAGCACAGATTTGGTATAATACAGCACAGATTTGGTATAATACAGGACAGATACTGTATCATACAGGGCAGATTTGGTATAATACAGGACATATATGGTATAATAGAGAAAAAATATGGTATAATACAGAAAATATATTGCAGAATACTGGACAGATATTGTATAATACAGTAATACAGGACAGATTTGGTATAATACAGGACAGATATTGTATAACATAGGACAGGTATGGTATAATACAGGACATATATGGTATAATGCAGGACAGATGTGGTATAACACAACAAAGATGTGGTATAATGTGTGACAGATATGGATGGTCCATCTCTACACCAAATACCTTCCTTCATGGCCCCAAAATGCCCACTTTCGCTACTACTCCTACCGATGACGTCACCGATGACTCACAGATGACGTGAACATCCCTCAAATCGGGATGTACACCCCGAGAGCTACAAAATGACACCTCCCACGACACAATCGGACCAAGGAGGGTCCCTCTCTACCCCAAACACACCTTCACGCACCCCCAAAATGGCCACTTCACTTACTACACCCAACTGCGCATGCGCAGATTGACGCGACTTGCATTTAAAAACACGCCATTCTGACTCTACCCCACACAAGCTTCACTTGGACACCTCCCACGACCCATTCGGACCCATAGTGGTCCGTCTCTACCCCAAACACACCCCCCACATACCCCGCAAAATGCCTGCTTTCTATACTACGGCCAGACTGCGCATGCGCAGACTATCGCACACGGACGAACCATTAGTCGATACATTACAAACTCCACGGGAGCTTCAAAATAAGACCTCATACGACACCATAGGATCACAAAACGTTCACCCCGTATGGACATATACCTCCATAGCCATGCAGTGTAGGCCTATGGGCCTACCCAGGCCTTCTGAGCTATTTCACCAGGGCGTTGAAGCATTGAGCTTGGTGTTGGCGGGCATTGCTACAAGATGACACCTCACACGACGCATTCGGACCAAGGATGGTCCATCTCTACACCAAATACCTTCCTTTACTGCCAGTTTATTGAATCATGCACATCCACTTACAAAGAAAAAGTACCCTTGAACCCGATCAGACAGCCATAATACTACATGGATGAAACACTGCTCTGACACATCTCCAAAATTAAGCGCATAATTATGTAATAGTACCATAGCCAATTTTGGGATACATGTATTTTCTCTAATGCTCACGGTATTTTGGTGCTGGAATGCATTTATGCAAGTCAGACTATTATCATTCCCCCAGTTCTAAAGCGTCAGTGGTATAACATTAAATCAGTTTCATAAAAAAAAAAAAAAAAAAAAAAATGTATGTACATGTAGTCACAAAAATGGAATTTGAACACAAAACATTTATCTTGACAATTTGACAGCAATAAATTAAACAAGAATGTGGTCTAACATACAATGATCCATATAATCATAACAACTATTCATTAAATACTGTTGTCTAATTTACAAAATGATTATTATCTAGTTCACCTGTACCTCATCTTAGATTGCTAAGGACGTTTCACTTAACACTACCCTTAGATTGTCGCTGTGATTCAGCATGTATTTCACCCGGCGCCATCTATCTAGAGGGAGATAATCCAGTTCGAAAGTTGTTCCCAAAGCATGAGGTCAAATGTCGGCCTCATTTAAACGAGCCAATGAAATTATCTGTATTCAAATATTTCTCAGACATGCAGACATATCAGTTTCACGAGGCGCAAGACTGGGGGAGTCTACGTGAGATCAAAACGAAGTTGTGCGAATTAGCTATTTTATTTCTCACTCTAGTGGAGCATGCTTCTTTGTTTATCTTAAGAAAAATCATATTACTAACGACCTAACATATTTGAACACAAAAAAAAATCGGCGGCAGACCACAAGAAAATGATATGCTTTTTATTTTGTGATGGGGGCACTTCGAGGCCCACCATGGGATCATTTCAATCGATCGCTTTCTGGAGGTGTGTCTTCGTTGTATGAATGTGATTGCACCGATGTCGGATGTAACGGGACCAGTCGGATGTGACCATTTGGGAAACGCCCTATTACACTCAGATAGCATCCGTTACCGCATGGCTACGAGCAGAAGTTTCTACGTAGGATCGTGCCATGCGTTCGGATGATGCCTGTACCTGTGTAGTCAGAATTCCAGATATATGCTGTGACACGAATCAGTTGTCAAAACTATTAGTGCTTTTGCATTGTCATCTTAGGGTGTGCTTACCGCGATGTTAACTTGCATCAATATTACTGCATGTTAAGTGCGATGTTCGCATTGAGCTTGTTGCGCACAAGTTTATCGCGATGTTGTCAGCAAAATGCGGCAGAAGGTCGTGGAGGCCTCATTTGCATATACACACATGTACAATGATCTGGACACGCTGCAAATATTCACTTCATGCCAACCGTAAAATTTGCCACAGAAGTTCATGGAAAGTTCGCGAGAACTGAACTCGTACCAAGTTCGCCACAGTTATTCGCAGTAAATTCGTCACTGGAGTTCGTGGCAGCCTCGTTTGCATGTCAATAATAACCCTGATGTGAACATGCTGCAAATATTCACATCATGTCAACCACAACTGTTCGCACAACAGTCACAAGATGTTCACCTCATATACGCAGTAAGCATCAGCGGCAAGGCCTGTTTGTCGGTAAGGGTAATCGCATCTCATTTTACTGCACAAAATCCAATTTAATCTGCAATCGTACCACATTCAATCAGATCAATTCGCATCAGCTTGGTTTTATATCCGATTTCCTGCATTCCTTTCCCATAGACTCCGTAAGTCCTGAGTTCGATGCTCACCCGAGCCAGTTTTTTTTTATCCCCCATAATGTAGGTCTGTATACTTCGTACCAGCCCTGCACGCAGATTAGGGCAGTACAGTTATTATTCTAACAGTCCGTTCAAAATAACAGCCAATGAACGGCGTTAGAGCGTGCTTCACCGTGTTCACAGAAAAGCCGAATTTATAATGAGAATATGCTGTAGAATGTTCTCTTTTATGTTATCGAGAGGATGACACGTGGGTGTCTCTCCAGTCGAAACATTCACGGATACGTACAGAGGGAGGGTGGGGGGGGGGGAGAGGAGGGGTGGGTGAAATATATTACATATTACCTAACTTTCAATTTGCTCAAATATGGGTATATTCGGAGAGGTTCTGAGGTAATGAATGTGATTCAGCACATATAAAATTAACGACTGGTTTTATAGCTATACCAAACTCACATTCTGTCATGGTACGGCTTTGACAGACGAACC
This sequence comes from Hanleya hanleyi, assembly GCA_036873755.1. Taxonomy (NCBI): domain Eukaryota; kingdom Metazoa; phylum Mollusca; class Polyplacophora; order Lepidopleurida; family Hanleyidae; genus Hanleya; species Hanleya hanleyi. The sequence continues at coordinate 71,674 of JAVTVY010023336.1, forward strand.
ACGGCTAGAGATGACTACTGGATGTTTCATAATATAAATTAAGTTTTATTCTCCATTCTGTAGTTGGATTGATTGCAACAAGCTCTCTGGTCGGGGAGAGTCTCCATTTCCCAGCGGCAGTGTTGCTGGACCACTTTGGACCCAGATGGACCATGTTGGCAGGACTCCTCATAACCACGACAGGTTGGATCTTCAAATGGTTAGCGCTGTCACCAAGCAGTAATTTCAATGTCAATTATCTCACACTGGCGATTTTATTCTTCTTAACAGGTATGCCCACTATTTTATAAATAATGAATTATCTTCGAGTCGAATTAACTGCTTTGTTCTTTTCATATCATAGCAAATGTGATCCAGTGATGTCAGGCAACAAGAAAATCAAACCATATGTACGCCATTATGACTTACCTACATTCCACGCATATCCAGATCAGTAGTATAAGACTAGCAAATTTCCCCCTTATCGATGTAGGGAAAATGAGTGGGGGAGGGGTCATGACGTCACTTCCGATTCGAGGTAACTTCCGGTGATAACGTCACTTTCGGTTGAGGTCACTCCGGTGCGAGGTCACTTTCGGTCACATTGATCTGGCTGGGCTCGTCTTGAAGCGCTCGTGGAGTAGGCTACGATAGGATGGTTTGAACCTGACATGACGCCATGAATCGCATGCGCAGTCGAGGACGTATGGGGCCAAATATGGCGTGCATGGTGTCGTCTTGACGCTTTCGGCGTGTAGACTAGGAGTTGGTGTATTTGACCGGAAATGACGTCATGATGCGCATGTGCAATCGGGGAGTAGTAGAGAAAGCGCATAGTCAATGGGATGCATAATTGAGACATGTCCATCTATATAAATCAGAGTGTAGAGGCGGACATATTGCCTTTGAAGATGCATGGAGTGTATCCACAGAAGAATATTGAGAGAAATGACGTCGACTGTGACGTCATCCGTAGTAGAAGAAGCGTAGAGTCGCCCCAGTAACGCAGTATACAATATAGTCTACAGGGGTAGCTAGGGGCATGCGGATATGCCATAGGGTGTTCTGAGTAGGACATGATCGTTTTATCCATCCCGGTTCCTGGTCCTGGTAATTCACTGAATAAAAAAAGATGAGATTTCATAAAATACGTTGTCTTGGGTGTTTTTCTTTGTAACGCCTTCTCGCCCTTGGAACAATTGATTCTTGTGGTGGTGGTTGTGATTGTGGTGGTGGTGGTGATAGCGGGCGTGGTGATGGTGGTGTAATACATTGACGCCCTACCGCTGCGATGTAAGTTCACTTAAACACCCACCTGTACCTAGCCTCTAATGTCTTAACGCTTTAACGCAATCAGATGAGAGAAAGAGATGAACAACAACAATAACAACATCAAGAACGAGAAAATTATTGTGTATTTACATTTTGTATCCCCTCCACCACATTATATCCAAGCTGGCGGAACCGCGCTGGGTATGTTTACAATTAATGTATGCTATTGTCCGTGTATCAGACGCATCGCCAGCTGGTCTTCTCCAATCAGTAGCCGCCCTTTGAGAAACTACCCTTGTGTCGCGTCAGTCTTCGCTCTTGTTCGTGTTCCACAGCCGTCTGTTCGCTCCGATCCATCCCGAAGTCCGGGTCTTTGGGCAGTCCAGGATACTGTAACGGAAATATATCTTGGAACAGCTGTTTTCGCACTCTGACCGCATTTTGCAGAGCCTTACTGGGCCTCACTTCCAAGTGATGCTTCGTCTTCATGATGGACCTTTGCTTGGGATCGCCCTACTTTCGAGCGGCAGCAGGCTATACTGTTCATAAATCGCCATGGCTGTTTTCCTGATGTAAGGGTGCATTTCGATGTAAGTCTGTTGTAAGTTATCCTGCCCGGCGTCCTCGCGTGGGTATTAATAACCGCTGTCACAATACGATCTCAATTCCTCCTTTTCCTATTCAGGCTTCCCTGGGATAAAGCCTGAATATCAGCGGCCGAACCTTCAGTCTGACTGTCAGTGGGTAGGCTTTCGGTATCAGTCGGTGGACTCTCAGAATCAGCAGGTATGCTCTCAGTATCTGCATCGGCTTCTGGCCCCTCGGTTTCTCTGTACCCGTGTATATTCTTCTGCTGTTGCATCATAGCATAGTGTCTGGTGAACGTGCGTTCTCACTCGAAACTCAGAACTTTCGGTTATGGTTACTTTCATGGATGTAACACAGTATCTCCCACCAACAAATTCATCGAAACGTAGTGACGCCCGTCAACGCCCATCGTTACGCCTTGACGCTCTTCCCCACACCGCAGCGTCATACCTTAACGCCCTACCTTAACTCTTTGACGCGATAGCGTAGTGTCATAAACCTGAAGTGAAGTTATCATTGAAGGTGACGTCATCAACGGAAGTGACCAATCTCGAAACCTGAGCTATCCGGTCCTGTCCTCCCTACTAGGCTCTGGGACCGGGCTCAGCCGTACGATCGGTCATTGTCCAGCACATAAAACCCTAGAATTCAGAACATAACGTGGGCGTCTCCGCGGAGATCATGCCGATGTCCCGACGTCATGGGTGTTACGAGCGCGTCTGCGAGATGACGTACTCAATATGCGAAATATTCTCGCAAAATAGTTTTTATTATGACGTCAATTATGGCCATGCAATTGACTCATGTCTGACGTTTGATAAGGAATTGGATATGTTTCAATGGAACCGGAAGAGGACACGTGAACGAATTTTCCAATGTATTATGGGACCCACTTTCAGTGAGCGTGGTCCCAGGGGTTTGTCGGAGCGGCCATTTGCAGTGGAGAGCGACCTCTGGTGTCGAGGTTGCGGAAGAGACGTCATTATCATGAGTGACGTCATCATCGGAAGCAAGGAGATCACCGAAAGTTAGGTGATTGCCGAAAGTGAGGTAATCGCACGCATGTGCACTTGTATGGTGGTGACGCCTGTCACGTGACCGAAAGTGACCTTTACCTTTTAGTTTTCGGTGTTCCGCTAACGTCACAGGCGGCAACACCATGCGAGCGGACATGCGTACGATGACCTATGGGTGCACTACAGGGATTCTTCCATTCGGCATGAAATAGACTATGGGTCCGTTTTTCGGCCACCAATTATCGTAAAATGTTCAACCCAAATCACTTGTATGTATATATTTTCTGAAAGAGCATGCTTAAACTATCATTTTAAGACCTAGCACTACTATGTTATAGAAAAATGAATCTCGAACATTCCCTTCCAGGCTTGCTTCATTTTTCCTAGAAAACCCCTTAAAATGTCGAAAAATGGTCAAATTCGGCTCAATTTCCGGAAAAATCTGTAAGAGCGATTTCAATTAAACTTCTTACTTACCTTCCCTGGTCCGGTCTCAACTTAAAAAAAAGTGGGGGGCAACCTGCCAGTTTTTTGTCAGATTTTCTTCCCGTAAATGAGTCAAGATTTTTAGCCACACCCAAGGGGCATAACTGAGGCAGGACAAAAATTACTCCACCCCGATCAGCGTGTAGGCCTCAGGCTCCTAAATAAAAAAAGTCCCGAACCGTTAACCCTACACGTAATCTCTGCCAAAGACCAGAATTTTCCCGATTTTTTTCCGCCTTCGTTGCAACGATTAATAGAAAGCCGTTGTTACCACTGGCAAGTATGGTATTTGTTCTATTCAGCTGCAAATTTTATTTCGATTCACTGCTCGATAACATCCCTCGCCGGGGCACTATTTGCGGGGCCTGAGCACTGCTTTCAGCAGGCAGAGAAAACAGCGAAATGAGCACCTCATGTGTAGAGGCGCGCACAGCTTGAAATTTTGACGGTAAAAGTTTGACAAGAAGTTTGTCACCTTGTAGCGCTTGAAATAAACTACTTCCTGTCGAAAGATGAAAGTCTAAACTCAATTAGGGAACCAGCGAGGTACAATTTTGTTAATACTGCCGAACGTGTAAATTATTCAGGAGTCTGATGCCTACTACATCAACATTTTCTGAACGTATTTGATCAAACTGTGTTGGAAAATGGACTCTAGGTAAGGTATACACCGCTAAATTGGGTATCGTAGCTCAAATTATTTCTTGTTTGGTGGGAATTCGGAAGATTCCATTCAATGTGGGGGTTGAGGTCGGGTGGGATCGTTTTATTAAGGGGATGGGGGTATATTTCTTGTGTGTTTTTATTGATTAAAATCGGTTATTCGTCCCGTTTAGCAACCGTTTAGCAACCGTTTACCGTCTCAAATCTTAACGACCAAGATATATTTTCAAGTAACACTGAATGGATTGATTTTTTTTAGTATTTTGTGGATTTACATCATCTGGTGCCTTGCTGAAATGCTAAAATGGTCGAAAATGCTGGTTTCTGGTGAGAACGTGTGATCATTGTAATGTCCATATCTGTCTCAAAATGAACTGGCCGATATCAGCACTGATCCAATCAGTTTCATGGTATAACAGAATGATCAGAAACCCCGCTGAGGATGCTTAAGTTGTCAGATACAGACATTACAGACTAGTTTTAACTGGATTATCCCCCATTTCTGGATTTTTTTACCTGCATCAGTGGCTATTTATTCACTCTTAGTGGAACTCAGAAACCTGAAATAATTATACAAGTTTATAAGAAGTACCTGGACTCTGGTGCCTGCAATAATACAATATCTGGTTCAGAAAGATTCGTTTGACCTTGGCTAACGTCTGACATAAACCGGAAGGGTCATCCTGAATTTATATGCCTGACATGGGGGGTGGGGACAGATTTTGTAATATTATTTGCATTGTCCTCCTTTCGAATTGGCACTTTTTGGTATCTTTTTGTAGAGAAAGCATTCCTGGTTAATATATAACTAAATTCGACAATTTCACGCATCTGATTTTCCAACAAAAGCTCATTTAATCCAGAAAATTGCCGAAAATTAGCGTTTTTAACAGTATCGTATCGCAAAAATGACAATAATTCGATGGAAGGATCAACACGCTAGTAACATGTTTCCGAATATGTAGGAATATATGGGCCAACCATTCAAGAACTAATCATAGCGTTTGTTATGGTATCTTTACAAACCCGGGCCTGATCGCCAAGCCCAGATATGTGCTTTAGCTAGCCGAAAACTGTTGTATTTTGATGGGGGTACATGTAGCACAAACCGCATAGCGCGCAAAGTATTTGTTGAAAACGCGTGCAATTTTTCAAGCTTCCGGGCAATTGAATGTTGCAAGCCCAGGTCTGATATCAGATTGATCGGATGAAATAAGCCCACCTAATACATCAACATTTTCTGAACGTATTTGATCAAACTGTGTTGGAAAATGGACTCTAGGTAAGGTATACACCGCTAAATTGGGTATCGTAGCTCAAATTATTTCTTGTTTGGTGGGAATTCGGAAGATTCCATTCAATGTGGGGGTTGAGGTCGGGTGGGATCGTTTTATTAAGGGGGTGGGGGTATATTTGTTGATTAAAATCGGTTGTTCGTGCCGTTTAGCAGCCGTTTACCGTCTCAAATCTTAACGACCAAGATATATTTTCAAGTAACACTGAATGGATTGAATTTTTTTAGTATTTTGTGGATTTACATCATCTGGTGCCTTGCTGAAATGCTAAAATGGTCGAAAATGCTGGTTTCTGGTGAGAACGTGTGATCATTGTAATGTCCATATCTGTCTCAAAATGAACTGGCCGATATCAGCACTGATCCAATCAGTTTCATGGTATAACAGAATGATCAGAAACCCCGCTGAGGATGCTTAAGTTGTCAGATACAGACATTACAGACTAGTTTTAACTGGATTATCCCCCATTTCTGGATTTTTTTACCTGCATCAGTGGCTATTTATTCACTCTTAGTGGAACTCAGAAACCTGAAATGATTGTACAAGTTTATAAGAAGTACCTGGACTCTGGTGCCTGCAATAATACAATATCTGGTTCAGAAAGATTCGTTTGACCTTGGCTAACGTCTGACATAAAACGAAAGGGTCATCCTGAATTTATATGCCTGACATGGGGGGTAGGGACAGATTTTGTAATATTATTTGCATTGTCCTCCTTTCGAATTGGCACTTTTTGGTATCTGTCTGTAGAGGAAACATTCCTGGTTAATATATAACTAAATTCGACAGTTTCACGCTTCTGATTTTTCAACAAAAGCTCATTTAATCCAGAAAATTGCCGAAAATTAGCGTTTTTAACAGTATCGTATCGCAAAAATGACAATAATTCAATGGAAGGATCAACACGCTAGTAACATGTTTCCGAATATGTAGGAATATATGGGCCATCCATTCAAGAACTAAGCATAGCGTTTGTTATGGTATCTTTACAAACCCGGGCCTGATCGCCAAGCCCAGATATGTGCTTTAGCTAGCCGAAAACTGTTGTATTTTGATTGGGGTACATGTAGCACAAACCGCATAGCGCGCAAAGTATTTGTTGAAAACGCGTGAAATTTTTCAAGCTTCCGGGCAATTGAATGTTGCAAGCCCAGGTCTGATATCAGATTGATCGGATGAAATAAGCCCACCTAATAGGCCTCAGGCTCCTAAATAAAAAAAAGTCCCGATCCGTTAACCCCTTCACGTAATCTCTACCAAAGACCAGAATTTTCCAGATTTTTTCCGCCTTCGTTGCAACGACTAATAGAAAGCAGTTGTTACCACTGGCAAGTATGGTATTTGCTCTATTCAGCTGCAAATTTTATTTCGATTCACTGCTCGATAACATCCCTCGCCGGGGCACTATTTGCGGGACCTGAGCACTGCTTTCAGCAGGCAGAGAAAACAGCGAACTGAGCACCTCATGTGTAGAGGCGCGCACAGCTTGAAATTTGACGGTAAATGTTTGACAAGAAGTTTGTCACCTTGTAGCGCTTGAAATAAACTACTTCCTGTCGAAAGATGAAAGTCTAAACTCAATTAGGGAACCAGCGAGGTACAATTTTGTTAATACTGCCGAACGTGTAAATTATTCAGGAGTCTGATGCCTACTACATCAACATTTTCTGAACGTATTTGATCAAACTGTGTTGGAAAATGGACTCTAGGTAAGGTATACACCGCTAAATTGGGTATCGTAGCTCAAATTATTTCTTGTTTGGTGGGAATTCGGAAGATTCCATTCAATGTGGGGGTTGAGGTCGGGTGGGATCGTTTTATTAAGGGGGTGGGGGTATATTTCTTGTGTGTTTTTATTGATTAAAATCGGTTATTCGTCCCGTTTAGCAACCGTTTAGCAACCGTTTACCGTCTCAAATCTTAACGACCAAGATATATTTTCAAGTAACACTGAATGGATTGAATTTTTTTAGTATTTTGTGGATTTACATCATCTGGTGCCTTGCTGAAATGCTAAAATGGTCGAAAATGCTGGTTTCTGGTGAGAACGTGTGATCATTGTAATGTCCATATCTGTCTCAAAATGAACTGGCCGATATCAGCACTGATCCAATCAGTTTCATGGTATAACAGAATGATCAGAAACCCCGCTGAGGATGCTTAAGTTGTCAGATACAGACATTACAGACTAGTTTTAACTGGATTATCCCCCATTTCTGGATTTTTTTACCTGCATCAGTGGCTATTTATTCACTCTTAGTGGAACTCAGAAACCTGAAATAATTATACAAGTTTATAAGAAGTACCTGGACTCTGGTGCCTGCAATAATACAATATCTGGTTCAGAAAGATTCGTTTTACCTTGGCTAACGTCTGACATAAACCGGAAGGGTCATCCTGAATTTATATGCCTGACATGGGGTGTGGGGACAGATTTTGTAATATTATTTGCATTGTCCTCCTTTCGAATTGGCACTTTTTGGTATTTGTTTGTAGAGGAAACATTCCTGGTTAATATATAACTAAATTCGACAATTTCACGCATCTGATTTTCCAACAAAAGCTCATTTAATCCAGAAAATTGCCGAAAATTAGCGTTTTTAACAGTATCGTATCGCAAAAATGACAATAATTCAATGGAAGGATCAACACGCTAGTAACATGTTTCCGAATATGTAGGAATATATGGGCCATCCATTCAAGAACTAATCATAGCGTTTGTTATGGTATCTTTACAAACCCGGGCCTGATCGCCAAGCCCAGATATGTGCTTTAGCTAGCCGAAAACTGCTGTATTTTGATGGGGGTACATGTAGCACAAACCGCATAGCGCGCAAAGTATTTGTTGAAAACGCGTGAAATGTTTCAAGCTTCCGGGCAATTGAATGATGCAAGCCCATGTCTGATATCAGACTGATCGGATGAAATAAGCCCACCTAATAGATCAACATTTTCTGAACGTACTTGATCAAATTGTGTTGGAAAATGGACTCTAGGTAAGGTATACACCGCTAAATTGGGTATCGTAGCTCAAATTATTTCTTGTTTGGTGGGAATTCGGAAGATTCCATTCAATGTGGGGGTTGAGGTCGGGTGGGATGGTTTTATTAAGGGGGGGGGGGGTATATTAGTTGATTAAAATCGGTTGTTCGTGCCGTTTAGCAGCCGTTTACCGTCTCAAATCTTAACGACCAAGATATATTTTCAAGTAACACTGAATGGATTGAATTTTTTTAGTATTTTGTGGATTTACATCATCTGGTGCCTTGCTGAAATGCTAAAATGGTCGAAAATGCTGGTTTCTGGTGAGAACGTGTGATCATTGTAATGTCCATATCTGTCTCAAAATGAACTGGCCGATATCAGCACTGATCCAATCAGTTTCATGGTATAACAGAATGATCAGAAACCCCGCTGAGGATGCTTAAGTTGTCAGATACAGACATTACAGACTAGTTTTAACTGGATTATCCCCCATTTCTGGATTTTTTTACCTGCATCAGTGGCTATTTATTCACTCTTAGTGGAACTCAGAAACCTGAAATGATTGTACAAGTTTATAAGAAGTACCTGGACTCTGGTGCCTGCAATAATACAATATCTGGTTCAGAAAGATTCGTTTGACCTTGGCTAACGTCTGACATAAAACGAAAGGGTCATCCTGAATTTATATGCCTGACATGGGGGGTAGGGACAGATTTTGTAATATTATTTGCATTGTCCTCCTTTCGAATTGGCACTTTTTGGTATCTGTCTGTAGAGGAAACATTCCTGGTTAATATATAACTAAATTCGACAGTTTCACGCTTCTGCTTTTTCAACAAAAGCTCATTTAATCCAGAAAATTGCCGAAAATTAGGGTTTTTAACAGTATCGTATCGCAAAAATGACAATAATTCAATGGAAGGATCAACACGCTAGTAACATGTTTCCGAATATGTAGGAATATATGGGCCATCCATTCAAGAACTAAGCATAGCGTTTGTTATGGTATCTTTACAAACCCGGGCCTGAGCGCCAAGCCCAGATATGTGCTTTAGCTAGCCGAAAACTGTTGTATTTTGATGGGGGAACATGTAGCACAAACCGCATAGCGCGCAAACTATTTTGTTGAAAAGGCGTGAAATTTTTCAAGCTTCCGGGCAATTGAATGTTGCAAGCCCAGGTCTGATATCAGATTGATCGGATGAAATAAGCCCACCTAATAGGCCTCAGGCTCCTAAATACAAAAAAGTCCCGATTAGTTAACCCCTTCACGTAATCTCTGCCAAAGACCAGAATTTTCCAGATTTTTCCCGCCTTCGTTGCAACGATTAATAGAAAGCAGTTGTTACCACTGGCAAGTATGGTATTTGTTCTATCCAGCTGCAAATTTTATTTCGATTCACTGCTCGATAACATCCCTCGCCGGGGCACTATTTGCGGGGCCTGAGCACTGCTTTCAGCAGGCAGAGAAAACAGCGAAATGAGCACCTCATGTGTAGAGGCGAGCACAGCTTGAAATTTTGACGGTAAAAGTTTGACAAGAAGTTTGTCACCTTGTAGTGCTTGAAATAAACTACTTCCTGTCGAAAGATGAAAGTCTAAACTCAATTAGGGAACCAGCGAGGTACAATTTTGTTAATACTGCCGAACGTGTAAATTATTTAGGAGTCTGATGCCTACTACATCAACATTTTCTGAACGTATTTGATCAAACTGTGTTGGAAAATGGACTCTAGGTAAGGTATACACCACTAAATTGGGTATCGTAGCTCAAATTATTTCTTGTTTGGTGGGAATTCGGAAGATTCCATTCAATGTGGGGGTTGAGGTCGGGTGGGATCGTTTTATTAAGGGGGTGGGGGTATATCTCTTGTGTGTTTTTATTGATTAAAATCGGTTATTCGTCCCGTTTAGCAACCGTTTAGCAACCGTTTACCGTCTCAAATCTTAACGACCAAGATATATTTTCAAGTAACACTGAATGGATTGAATTTTTTTAGTATTTTGTGGATTTACATCATCTGGTGCCTTGCTGAAATGCTAAAATGGTCGAAAATGCTGGTTTCTGGTGAGAACGTGTGATCATTGTAATGTCCATATCTGTCTCAAAATGAACTGGCCGATATCAGCACTGACCCAATCAGTTTCATGGTATAACAGAATGATCAGAAACCCCGCTGAGGATGCTTAAGTTGTCAGATACAGACATTACAGACTAGTTTTAACTGGATTATCCCCCATTTCTGGATTTTTTTACCTGCATCAGTGGCTATTTATTCACTCTTAGTGGAACTCAGAAACCTGAAATAATTATACAAGTGTATAAGAAGTACCTGGACTCTGGTGCCTGCAATAATACAATATCTGGTTCAGAAAGATTCGTTTGACTTGGCTAACGTCTGACATAAACCGGAAGGGTCATCCTGAATTTATATGCCTGACATGGGGGGTGGGGACAGATTTTGTAATATTATTTGCATTGTCCTCCTTTCGAATTGGCACTTTTTGGTATCTGTTTGTAGAGGAAACATTCCTGGTTAATATATAACTAAATTCGACAGTTTCACGCTTCTGATTTTCCAACAAAAGCTCATTTAATCCAGAAAATTGCCGAAAATTAGCGGTTTTAACAGTATCGTATCGCAAAAATGACAATAATTCAATGGAAGGATCAACACGCTAGTAACATGTTCCCGAATATGTAGGAATATATGGGCCATCCATTCAAGAACTAATCATAGCGTTTGTTATGGTATCTTTACAAACCCGGGCCTGATCGCCAAGCCCAGATATGTGCTTTAGCTAGCCGAAAACTGTTGTATTTTGATTGGGGTACATGTAGCACAAACCGCATAGCGCGCAAAGTATTTGTTGAAAACGCGTGAAATTTTTCAAGCTTCCGGGCAATTGAATGTTGCAAGCCCAGGTCTGATATCAGATTGATCGGATGAAATAAGTCCACCTAATAGGCCTCAGGCTCCTAAATAAAAAAAAGTCTCGATCCGTTAACCCCTTCACGTAATCTCTACCAAAGACCAGAATTTTCCAGATTTTTTCCGCCTTCGTTGCAACGATTAATAGAAAGCAGTTGTTACCACTGGCAAGCATGGTATTTGCTCTATTCAGCTGCAAATTTTATTTCGATTCACTGCTCGATAACATCCCTCGCCGGGGCACTATTTGCGGGACCTGAGCACTGCTTTCAGCAGGCAGAGAAAACAGCGAACTGAGCACCTCATGTGTAGAGGCGCGCACAGCTTGAAATTTGACGGTAAATGTTTGACAAGAAGTTTGTCACCTTGTAGCGCTTGAAATAAACTACTTCCTGTCGAAAGATGAAAGTCTAAACCCAATTAGGGAACCAGCGAGGTACAATTTTGTTAATACTGCCGAACGTGTAAATTATTCAGGAGTCTGATACCTACTACATCAACATTTTCTGAACGTATTTGATCAAACTGTGTTGGAAAATGGACTCTAGGTAAGGTATACACCGCTAAATTGGGTATCGTAGCTCAAATTATTTCTTGTTTGGTGGGAATTCGGAAGATTCCATTCAATGTGGGGGTTGAGGTCGGGTGGGATCGTTTTATTAAGGGGGTGGGGGTATATTTGTTGATTAAAATCGGTTGTTCGTGCCGTTTAGCAGCCGTTTACCGTCTCAAATCTTAACGACCAAGATATATTTTCAAGTAACACTGAATGGATTGAATTTTTTTAGTATTTTGTGGATTTACATCATCTGGTGCCTTGCTGAAATGCTAAAATGGTCGAAAATGCTGGTTTCTGGTGAGAACGTGTGATCATTGTAATGTCCATATCTGTCTCAAAATGAACTGGCCGATATCAGCACTGATCCAATCAGTTTCATGGTATAACAGAATGATCAGAAACCCCGCTGAGGATGCTTAAGTTGTCAGATACAGACATTACAGACTAGTTTTAACTGGATTATCCCCCATTTCTGGATTTTTTTACCTGCATCAGTGGCTATTTATTCACTCTTAGTGGAACTCAGAAACCTGAAATGATTGTACAAGTTTATAAGAAGTACCTGGACTCTGGTGCCTGCAATAATACAATATCTGGTTCAGAAAGATTCGTTTGACCTTGGCTAACGTCTGACATAAAACGAAAGGGTCATCCTGAATTTATATGCCTGACATGGGGGGTAGGGACAGATTTTGTAATATTATTTGCATTGTCCTCCTTTCGAATTGGCACTTTTTGGTATCTGTCTGTAGAGGAAACATTCCTGGTTAATATATAACTAAATTCGACAGTTTCACGCTTCTGATTTTTCAACAAAAGCTCATTTAATCCAGAAAATTGCCGAAAATTAGCGTTTTTAACAGTATCGTATCGCAAAAATGACAATAATTCAATGGAAGGATCAACACGCTAGTAACATGTTTCCGAATATGTAGGAATATATGGGCCATCCATTCAAGAACTAAGCATAGCGTTTGTTATGGTATCTTTACAAACCCGGGCCTGATCGCCAAGCCCAGATATGTGCTTTAGCTAGCCGAAAACTGTTGTATTTTGATGGGGGTACATGTAGCACAAACCGCATAGCGCGCAAACTATTTTGTTGAAAAGGCGTGAAATTTTTCAAGCTTCCGGGCAATTGAATGTTGCAAGCCCAGGTCTGATATCAGATTGATCGGATGAAATAAGCCCACCTAATAGGCCTCAGGCTCCTAAATACAAAAAAGTCCCGATTAGTTAACCCCTTCACGTAATCTCTGCCAAAGACCAGAATTTTCCAGATTTTTCCCGCCTTCGTTGCAACGATTAATAGAAAGCAGTTGTTACCACTGGCAAGTATGGTATTTGTTCTATCCAGCTGCAAATTTTATTTCGATTCACTGCTCGATAACATCCCTCGCCGGGGCACTATTTGCGGGGCCTGAGCACTGCTTTCAGCAGGCAGAGAAAACAGCGAAATGAGCACCTCATGTGTAGAGGCGAGCACAGCTTGAAATTTTGACGGTAAAAGTTTGACAAGAAGTTTGTCACCTTGTAGTGCTTGAAATAAACTACTTCCTGTCGAAAGATGAAAGTCTAAACTCAATTAGGGAACCAGCGAGGTACAATTTTGTTAATACTGCCGAACGTGTAAATTATTTAGGAGTCTGATGCCTACTACATCAACATTTTCTGAACGTATTTGATCAAACTGTGTTGGAAAATGGACTCTAGGTAAGGTATACACCGCTAAATTGGGTATCGTAGCTCAAATTATTTCTTGTTTGGTGGGAATTCGGAAGATTCCATTCAATGTGGGGGTTGAGGTCGGGTGGGATCGTTTTATTAAGGGGGTGGGGGTATATTTGTTGTGTGTTTTTATTGATTAAAGTCGGTTATTCGTGCCGTTTAGCAACCGTTTACCGTCTCAAATCTTAACGACCAAGATATATTTTCAAGTAACACTGAATGGATTGAATTTTTTTTTGTATTTTGTGGATTTACATCATCTGGTGCCTTGCTGAAATGCTAAAATGGTCGAAAATGCTGGTTTCTGGTGAGAACGTGTGATCATTGTAATGTCCATATCTGTCTCAAAATGAACTGGCCGATATCAGCACTGATCCAGTCAGTTTCATGGTATAACAGAATGATCAGAAACCCCGCTAAGGATGCTTAAGTTGTCAGATACAGACATTACAGACTAGTTTTAACTGGATTATCCCCCATTTCTGGATTTTTTTATCTGCATCAGTGGCTATTTATTCACTCTTAGTGGAATTCAGAAACCTGAAATAATTATACAAGTTTATAAGAAGTACCTGGACTCTGGTGCCTGCAATAATACAATACCTTGGCTAACGTCTGACATAAACCGGAAGGGTCATCCTGAATTTATATGCCTGACATGGGGTGTGGGGACAGATTTTGTAATATTATTTGCATTGTCCTCCTTTCGAATTGGCACTTTTTGGTATTTGTTTGTAGAGGAAACATTCCTGGTTAATATATAACTAAATTCGACAATTTCACGCATCTGATTTTCCAACAAAAGCTCATTTAATCCAGAAAATTGCCGAAAATTAGCGTTTTTAACAGTATCTTGTCGCAAAAATGACAATAATTCGATGGAAGGATCAACACGCTAGTAACATGTTTCCGAATATGTAGGAATATATGGGCCAACCATTCAAGAACTAATCATAGCGTTTGTTATGGTATCTTTACAAACCCGGGCCTGATCGCCAAGCCCAGATATGTGCTTTAGCTAGCCGAAAACTGTTGTATTTTGATGGGGGTACATGTAGCACAAACCGCATAGCGCGCAAAGTATTTGTTGAAAACGCGTGCAATTTTTCAAGCTTCCGGGCAATTGAATGTTGCAAGCCCAGGTCTGATATCAGATTGATCGGATGAAATAAGCCCACCTAATACATCAACATTTTCTGAACGTATTTGATCAAACTGTGTTGGAAAATGGACTCTAGGTATGGTATACACCGCTAAATTGGGTATCGTAGCTCAACTTATTTATTGTTTGGTGGGAATTCGGAAGATTCCATTCAATGTGGGGGTTGAGGTCGGGTGGGATCGTTTTATTAAGGGGGTGGGGGTATATTTGTTGTGTGTTTTTACTGATTAAAATCGGCTATTCGTGCCGTTTTGCAGCCGTTTACCGTCTCAAATCTTTACGACCAAGATATATTTTCAACTAAAAAGAATGGATTGATTTTTTTTTTAGTATTTTGTGGATTTACATCATCTGGTGCCTTGCTGAAATGCTAAAATGGTCGAAAATGCTGGTTTCTGGTGAGAACGTGTGATCATTGTAATGTCCATATCTGTCTCAAAATGAACTTGCCGATATCAGCACTGACCCAATCAGTTTCATGGTATAACAGAATGATCAGAAACCCCGCTGAGGATGCTTAAGTTGTCAGATACAGACATTACAGACTAGTTTTAACTGGATTATCCCCCATTTCTGGATTTTTTTACCTGCATCAGTGGCTATTTATTCACTCTTAGTGGAACTCAGAAACCTGAAATGATTGTACAAGTTTATAAGAAGTACCTGGACTCTGGTGCCTGCAATAATACAATATCTGGTTCAGAAAGATTCGTTTGACCTTGGCTAACGTCTGACATAAAACGAAAGGGTCATCCTGAATTTATATGCCTGACATGGGGGGTAGGGACAGATTTTGTAATATTATTTGCATTGTCCTCCTTTCGAATTGGCACTTTTTGGTATCTGTCTGTAGAGGAAACATTCCTGGTTAATATATAACTAAATTCGACAGTTTCACGCTTCTGATTTTTCAACAAAAGCTCATTTAATCCAGAAAATTGCCGAAAATTAGCGTTTTTAACAGTATCGTATCGCAAAAATGACAATAATTCAATGGAAGGATCAACACGCTAGTAACATGTTTCCGAATATGTAGGAATATATGGGCCATCCATTCAAGAACTAAGCATAGCGTTTGTTATGGTATCTTTACAAACCCGGGCCTGATCGCCAAGCCCAGATATGTGCTTTAACTAGCCGAAAACTGTTGTATTTTGATGGGGGTACATGTAGCACAAACCGCATAGCGCGCAAACTATTTTGTTGAAAAGGCGTGAAATTTTTCAAGCTTCCGGGCAATTGAATGTTGCAAGCCCAGGTCTGATATCAGATTGATCGGATGAAATAAGCCCACCTAATAGGCCTCAGGCTCCTAAATACAAAAAAGTCTCGATTAGTTAACCCCTTCACGTAATCTCTGCCAAAGACCAGAATTTTCCAGATTTTTCCCGCCTTCGTTGCAACGATTAATAGAAAGCAGCTGTTACCACTGGCAAGTATGGTATTTGTTCTATCCAGCTGCAAATTTTATTTCGATTCACTGCTCGATAACATCCCTCGCCGGGGCACTATTTGCGGGGCCTGAGCACTGCTTTCAGCAGGCAGAGAAAACAGCGAAATGAGCACCTCATGTGTAGAGGCGAGCACAGCTTGAAATTTTGACGGTAAAAGTTTGACAAGAAGTTTGTCACCTTGTAGTGCTTGAAATAAACTACTTCCTGTCGAAAGATGAAAGTCTAAACTCAATTAGGGAACCAGCGAGGTACAATTTTGTTAATACTGCCGAACGTGTAAATTATTTAGGAGTCTGATGCCTACTACATCAACATTTTCTGAACGTTTTTGATCAAACTGTGTTGGAAAATGGACTCTAGGTAAGGTATACACCACTAAATTGGGTATCGTAGCTCAAATTATTTCTTGTTTGGTGGGAATTCGGAAGATTCCATTCAATGTGGGGGTTGAGGTCGGGTGGGATCGTTTTATTAAGAGGCTGGGGGTATATTTCTTGTGTGTTTTTATTGATTAAAATCGGTTATTCGTCCCGTTTAGCAACCGTTTACCGTCTCAAATCTTAACGACCAAGATATATTTTCAAGTAACACTGAATGGATTGAATTTTTTTAGTATTTTGTGGATTTACATCATCTGGTGCCTTGCTGAAATGCTAAAATGGTCGAAAATGCTGGTTTCTGGTGAGAACGTGTGATCATTGTAATGTCCATATCTGTCTCAAAATGAACTGGCCGATATCAGCACTGATCCAATCAGTTTCATGGTATAGCAGAATGATCAGAAACCCCGCTGAGGATGCTTAAGTTGTCAGATACAGACATTACAGACTAGTTTTAACTGGATTATCCCCCATTTCTGGATTTTTTTACCTGCATCAGTGGCTATTTATTCACTCTTAGTGGAACTCAGAAACCTGAAATAATTATACAAGTGTATAAGAAGTACCTGGACTCTGGTGCCTGCAATAATACAATATCTGGTTCAGAAAGATTCGCTTGACCGTGGCTAACGTCTGACATAAACCGGAAGGGTCATCCTGAATTTATATGCCTGACAAGGGGGGTGGGGACAGATTTTGTAATATTATTTGCATTGTCCTCCTTTCGAATTGGCACTTTTTGGTATCTTTTTGTAGAGGAAACATTCCTGGTTAATATATAACTAAATTCGACAGTTTCACGCTTATGATTTTCCAACAAAAGCTCATTTAATCCAGAAAATTGCCGAAAATTAGCGGTTTTAACAGTATCGTATCGCAAAAATGACAATAATTCAATGGAAGGATCAACACGCTAGTAACATGTTCCCGAATATGTAGGAATATATGGGCCATCCATTCAAGAACTAATCATAGCGTTTGTTATGGTATCTTTACAAACCCGGGCCTGATCGCCAAGCCCAGATATGTGCTTTAGCTAGCCGAAAACTGTTGTATTTTGATTGGGGTACATGTAGCACAAACCGCATAGCGCGCAAAGTATTTGTTGAAAACGCGTGAAATTTTTCAAGCTTCCGGGCAATTGAATGTTGCAAGCCCAGGTCTGATATCAGATTGATCGGATGAAATAAGTCCACCTAATAGGCCTCAGGCTCCTAAATAAAAAAAAGTCTCGATCCGTTAACCCCTTCACGTAATCTCTACCAAAGACCAGAATTTTCCAGATTTTTTCCGCCTTCGTTGCAACGATTAATAGAAAGCAGTTGTTACCACTGGCAAGCATGGTATTTGCTCTATTCAGCTGCAAATTTTATTTCGATTCACTGCTCGATAACATCCCTCGCCGGGGCACTATTTGCGGGACCTGAGCACTGCTTTCAGCAGGCAGAGAAAACAGCGAACTGAGCACCTCATGTGTAGAGGCGCGCACAGCTTGAAATTTGACGGTAAATGTTTGACAAGAAGTTTGTCACCTTGTAGCGCTTGAAATAAACTACTTCCTGTCGAAAGATGAAAGTCTAAACCCAATTAGGGAACCAGCGAGGTACAATTTTGTTAATACTGCCGAACGTGTAAATTATTCAGGAGTCTGATACCTACTACATCAACATTTTCTGAACGTATTTGATCAAACTGTGTTGGAAAATGGACTCTAGGTAAGGTATACACCGCTAAATTGGGTATCGTAGCTCAAATTATTTCTTGTTTGGTGGGAATTCGGAAGATTCCATTCAATGTGGGGGTTGAGGTCGGGTGGGATCGTTTTATTAAGGGGGTGGGGGTATATTTGTTGATTAAAATCGGTTGTTCGTGCCGTTTAGCAGCCGTTTACCGTCTCAAATCTTAACGACCAAGATATATTTTCAAGTAACACTGAATGGATTGAATTTTTTTAGTATTTTGTGGATTTACATCATCTGGTGCCTTGCTGAAATGCTAAAATGGTCGAAAATGCTGGTTTCTGGTGAGAACGTGTGATCATTGTAATGTCCATATCTGTCTCAAAATGAACTGGCCGATATCAGCACTGATCCAATCAGTTTCATGGTATAGCAGAATGATCAGAAACCCCGCTGAGGATGCTTAAGTTGTCAGATACAGACATTACAGACTAGTTTTAACTGGATTATCCCCCATTTCTGGATTTTTTTACCTGCATCAGTGGCTATTTATTCACTCTTAGTGGAACTCAGAAACCTGAAATGATTGTACAAGTTTATAAGAAGTACCTGGACTCTGGTGCCTGCAATAATACAATATCTGGTTCAGAAAGATTCGTTTGACCTTGGCTAACGCCTGACATAAAACGAAAGGGTCATCCTGAATTTATATGCCTGACATGGGGGGTAGGGACAGATTTTGTAATATTATTTGCATTGTCCTCCTTTCGAATTGGCACTTTTTGGTATCTGTCTGTAGAGGAAACATTCCTGGTTAATATATAACTAAATTCGACAGTTTCACGCTTCTGATTTTTCAACAAAAGCTCATTTAATCCAGAAAATTGCCGAAAATTAGCGTTTTTAACAGTATCGTATCGCAAAAATGACAATAATTCAATGGAAGGATCAACACGCTAGTAACATGTTTCCGAATATGTAGGAATATATGGGCCATCCATTCAAGAACTAAGCATAGCGTTTGTTATGGTATCTTTACAAACCCGGGCCTGATCGCCAAGCCCAGATATGTGCTTTAGCTAGCCGAAAACTGTTGTATTTTGATGGGGGTACATGTAGCACAAACCGCATAGCGCGCAAACTATTTTGTTGAAAAGGCGTGAAATTTTTCAAGCTTCCGGGCAATTGAATGTTGCAAGCCCAGGTCTGATATCAGATTGATCGGATGAAATAAGCCCACCTAATAGGCCTCAGGCTCCTAAATACAAAAAAGTCCCGATTAGTTAACCCCTTCACGTAATCTCTGCCAAAGACCAGAATTTTCCAGATTTTTCCCGCCTTCGTTGCAACGATTAATAGAAAGCAGTTGTTACCACTGGCAAGTATGGTATTTGTTCTATTCAGCTGCAAATTTTATTTCGATTCACTGCTCGATAACATCCCTCGCCGGGGCACTATTTGCGGGGCCTGAGCACTGCTTTCAGCAGGCAGAGAAAACAGCGAAATGAGCACCTCATGTGTAGAGGCGAGCACAGCTTGAAATTTTGACGGTAAATGTTTGACAAGAAGTTTGTCACCTTGTAGCGCTTGAAATAAACTACTTCCTGTCGAAAGATGAAAGTCTAAACTCAATTAGGGAACCAGCGAGGTACAATTTTGTTAATACTGCCGAACGTGTAAATTATTCAGGAGTCTGATGCCTACTACATCAACATTTTCTGAACGTATTTGATCAAACTGTGTTGGAAAATGGACTCTAGGTAAGGTATACACCACTAAATTGGGTATCGTAGCTCAAATTATTTCTTGTTTGGTGGGAATTCGGAAGATTCCATTCAATGTGGGGGTTGAGGTCGGGTGGGATCGTTTTATTAAGGGGGTGGGGGTATATTTCTTGTGTGTTTTTATTGATTAAAATCGGTTATTCGTCCCGTTTAGCAACCGTTTAGCAACCGTTTACCGTCTCAAATCTTAACGACCAAGATATATTTTCAAGTAACACTGAATGGATTGAATTTTTTTAGTATTTTGTGGATTTACATCATCTGGTGCCTTGCTGAAATGCTAAAATGGTCGAAAATGCTGGTTTCTGGTGAGAACGTGTGATCATTGTAATGTCCATATCTGTCTCAAAATGAACTGGCCGATATCAGCACTGATCCAATCAGTTTCATGGTATAACAGAATGATCAGAAACCCCGCTGAGGATGCTTAAGTTGTCAGATACAGACATTACAGACTAGTTTTAACTGGATTATCCCCCATTTCTGGATTTTTTTACCTGCATCAGTGGCTATTTATTCACTCTTAGTGGAACTCAGAAACCTGAAATAATTATACAAGTTTATAAGAAGTACCTGGACTCTGGTGCCTGCAATAATACAATATCTGGTT
This sequence comes from Hanleya hanleyi, assembly GCA_036873755.1. Lineage (NCBI taxonomy): Eukaryota > Metazoa > Mollusca > Polyplacophora > Lepidopleurida > Hanleyidae > Hanleya > Hanleya hanleyi. The sequence goes on from JAVTVY010023336.1 coordinate 92,247, forward strand.
CAGAAAGATTCGTTTGACCTTGGCTAACGTCTGACATAAACCGGAAGGGTCATCCTGAATTTATATGCCTGACATGGGGGGTGGGGACAGATTTTGTAATATTATTTGCATTGTCCTCCTTTCGAATTGGCACTTTTTGGTATCTTTTTGTAGAGAAAGCATTCCTGGTTAATATATAACTAAATTCGACAGTTTCTCGCGTCTGATTTTCCAACAAAAGCTCATTTAATCCAGAAAATTGCCGAAAATTAGCGTTTTTAACAGTATCGTATCGCAAAAATGACAATAATTCAATGGAAGGATCAACACGCTAGTAACATGTTTCCGAATATGTAGGAATATATGGGCCATCCATTCAAGAACTAATCATAGCGTTTGTTATGGAATCTTTACAAACCCGGGCCTGATCGCCAAGCCCAGATATGTGCTTTAGCTAGCCGAAAACTGCTGTATTTTGATGGGGGTACATGTAGCACAAACCGCATACCGCGCAAAGTATTTGTTGAAAACGCGTGAAATGTTTCAAGCTTCCAAGCAATTGAATGTTGCAAGCCCAGTTCTAATATCAGATTGATCGGATGAAATAAGCCCACCTACTACATCAACATTTTCTGAACGTTTTTGATCAAATTGTGTTGGAAAATGGACTCTAGGTAAGGTATACACCGCTAAATTGGGTATCGTAGCTCAAATTATTTCTTGTTTGGTGGGAATTCGGAAGATTCCATTCAATGTGGGGGTTGAGGTCGGGTGGGATCGTTTTATTAAGGGGGTGGGGGTATATTTGTTGTGTGTTTTTATTGATTAAAGTCGGTTATTCGTGCCGTTTAGCAACCGTTTACCGTCTCAAATCTTAACGACCAAGATATATTTTCAAGTAACACTGAATGGATTGAATTTTTTTTTGTATTTTGTGGATTTACATCATCTGGTGCCTTGCTGAAATGCTAAAATGGTCGAAAATGCTGGTTTCTGGTGAGAACGTGTGATCATTGTAATGTCCATATCTGTCTCAAAATGAACTGGCCGATATCAGCACTGATCCAGTCAGTTTCATGGTATAACAGAATGATCAGAAACCCCGCTGAGGATGCTTAAGTTGTCAGATACAGACATTACAGACTAGTTTTAACTGGATTATCCCCCATTTCTGGATTTTTTTACCTGCATCAGTGGCTATTTATTCACTCTTAGTGGAATTCAGAAACCTGAAATAATTATACAAGTTTATAAGAAGTACCTGGACTCTGGTGCCTGCAATAATACAATATCTGGTTCAGAAAGATTCGTTTTACCTTGGCTAACGTCTGACATAAACCGGAAGGGTCATCCTGAATTTATATGCCTGACATGGGGTGTGGGGACAGATTTTGTAATATTATTTGCATTGTCCTCCTTTCGAATTGGCACTTTTTGGTATTTGTTTGTAGAGGAAACATTCCTGGTTAATATATAACTAAATTCGACAATTTCACGCATCTGATTTTCCAACAAAAGCTCATTTAATCCAGAAAATTGCCGAAAATTAGCGTTTTTAACAGTATCGTATCGCAAAAATGACAATAATTCGATGGAAGGATCAACACGCTAGTAACATGTTTCCGAATATGTAGGAATATATGGGCCAACCATTCAAGAACTAATCATAGCGTTTGTTATGGTATCTTTACAAACCCGGGCCTGATCGCCAAGCCCAGATATGTGCTTTAGCTAGCCGAAAACTGTTGTATTTTGATGGGGGTACATGTAGCACAAACCGCATAGCGCGCAAAGTATTTGTTGAAAACGCGTGAAATTTTTCAAGCTTCCGGGCAATTGAATGTTGCAAGCCCAGGTCTGATATCAGATTGATCGGATGAAATAAGCCCACCTAATACATCAACATTTTCTGAACGTATTTGATCAAACTGTGTTGGAAAATGGACTCTAGGTAAGGTATACACCGCTAAATTGGGTATCGTAGCTCAAATTATTTCTTGTTTGGTGGGAATTCGGAAGATTCCATTCAATGTGGGGGTTGAGGTCGGGTGGGATCGTTTTATTAAGGGGGTGGGGGTATATTTGTTGATTAAAATCGGTTGTTCGTGCCGTTTAGCAGCCGTTTACCGTCTCAAATCTTAACGACCAAGATATATTTTCAAGTAACACTGAATGGATTGAATTTTTTTAGTATTTTGTGGATTTACATCATCTGGTGCCTTGCTGAAATGCTAAAATGGTCGAAAATGCTGGTTTCTGGTGAGAACGTGTGATCATTGTAATGTCCATATCTGTCTCAAAATGAACTGGCCGATATCAGCACTGATCCAATCAGTTTCATGGTATAACAGAATGATCAGAAACCCCGCTGAGGATGCTTAAGTTGTCAGATACAGACATTACAGACTAGTTTTAACTGGATTATCCCCCATTTCTGGATTTTTTTACCTGCATCAGTGGCTATTTATTCACTCTTAGTGGAACTCAGAAACCTGAAATGATTGTACAAGTTTATAAGAAGTACCTGGACTCTGGTGCCTGCAATAATACAATATCTGGTTCAGAAAGATTCGTTTGACCTTGGCTAACGTCTGACATAAAACGAAAGGGTCATCCTGAATTGATATGCCTGACATGGGGGGTAGGGACAGATTTTGTAATATTATTTGCATTGTCCTCCTTTCGAATTGGCACTTTTTGGTATCTGTCTGTAGAGGAAACATTCCTGGTTAATATATAACTAAATTCGACAGTTTCACGCTTATGAGTTTTCAACAAAAGCTCATTTAATCCAGAAAATTGCCGAAAATTAGCGTTTTTAACAGTATCGTATCGCAAAAATGACAATAATTCAATGGAAGGATCAACACGCTAGTAACATGTTTCCGAATATGTAGGAATATATGGGCCATCCATTCAAGAACTAAGCATAGCGTTTGTTATGGTATCTTTACAAACCCGGGCCTGATCGCCAAGCCCAGATATGTGCTTTAGCTAGCCGAAAACTGTTGTATTTTGATGAGGGTACATGTAGCACAAACCGCATAGCGCGCAAACTATTTTGTTGAAAAGGCGTGAAATTTTTCAAGCTTCCGGGCAATTGAATGTTGCAAGCCCAGGTCTGATATCAGATTGATCGGATGAAATAAGCCCACCTAATAGGCCTCAGGCTCCTAAATACAAAAAAGTCTCGATTAGTTAACCCCTTCACGTAATCTCTGCCAAAGACCAGAATTTTCCAGATTTTTCCCGCCTTCGTTGCAACGATTAATAGAAAGCAGCTGTTACCACTGGCAAGTATGGTATTTGTTCTATCCAGCTGCAAATTTTATTTCGATTCACTGCTCGATAACATCCCTCGCCGGGGCACTATTTGCGGGGCCTGAGCACTGCTTTCAGCAGGCAGAGAAAACAGCGAAATGAGCACCTCATGTGTAGAGGCGAGCACAGCTTGAAATTTTGACGGTAAAAGTTTGACAAGAAGTTTGTCACCTTGTAGTGCTTGAAATAAACTACTTCCTGTCGAAAGATGAAAGTCTAAACTCAATTAGGGAACCAGCGAGGTACAATTTTGTTAATACTGCCGAACGTGTAAATTATTTAGGAGTCTGATGCCTACTACATCAACATTTTCTGAACGTTTTTGATCAAACTGTGTTGGAAAATGGACTCTAGGTAAGGTATACACCACTAAATTGGGTATCGTAGCTCAAATTATTTCTTGTTTGGTGGGAATTCGGAAGATTCCATTCAATGTGGGGGTTGAGGTCGGGTGGGATCGTTTTATTAAGGGGGTGGGGGTATATTTCTTGTGTGTTTTTATTGATTAAAATCGGTTATTCGTCCCGTTTAGCAACCGTTTAGCAACCGTTTACCGTCTCAAATCTTAACGACCAAGATATATTTTCAAGTAACACTGAATGGATTGAATTTTTTTAGTATTTTGTGGATTTACATCATCTGGTGCCTTGCTGAAATGCTAAAATGGTCGAAAATGCTGGTTTCTGGTGACAACGTGTGATCATTGTAATGTCCATATCTGTCTCAAAATGAACTGGCCGATATCAGCACTGACCCAATCAGTTTCATGGTATAACAGAATGATCAGAAACCCCGCTGAGGATGCTTAAGTTGTCAGATACAGACATTACAGACTAGTTTTAACTGGATTATCCCCCATTTCTGGATTTTTTTACCTGCATCAGTGGCTATTCATAGACTCTTAGTGGAACTCAGAAACCTGAAATAATTATACAATTTTATAAGAAGTACCTGGACTCTGGTGCCTGCAATAATACAATATCTGGTTCAGAAAGATTCGTTTGACCTTGGCTAACGTCTGACATAAACCGGAAGGGTCATCCTGAATTTATATGCCTGACATGGGGGGTGGGGACAGATTTTGTAATATTATTTGCATTGTCCTCCTTTCGAATTGGCACTTTTTGGTATCTGTTTGTAGAGAAAGCATTCCTGGTTAATATATAACTAAATTCGACAGTTTCTCGCGTCTGATTTTTCAACAAAAGCTCATTTAATCCAGAAAATTGCCGAAAATTAGCGGTTTTAACAGTATCGTATCGCAAAAATGACAATAATTCAATGGAAGGATCAACACGCTAGTAACATGTTTCCGAATATGTAGGAATTACAAGCGTCTAGTCCGTCATTCATAATCCAGCCGTCGTCCATTAGAGAATATCCGCGTCCATAATCCAAAGACCTATTCCATTTCCATATAACAGTATTAGCACCACATTCAAAAAGACAAAAGTATACATAAACATAGGCTTGTTTCCTGCAAGAGAGAAGCGGTCAACAGTTTTCAATGATGCTGGCAAGACATCGTGATGTTCCAAAAATATCAAATCCGTATCGCTGATCAGTATTCTTAATCCATAATATTTGTTATAGAGTCGTCATCTAAAAAAAAAGATGTATCTCAGTCACGCTTTGATTGTGACTGTTCATATGAGTACCATGAGGATCTTGAAGTACATGGGTTCATACGGCCCCCAGCCCCGGGTTAAGCAGAATTAGACACAAGTTACGAAACGTAGCGCCATAGATCTTGCACGCTACGTTCGTATTTTGCTATCAGCATGCGATATGTATCGCCAAATTTGAGAAACTTTGAGTGGAGGCCATATGGGCCATCCATTCAAGAACTAATCATAGCGTTTGTTATGGAATCTTTACAAACCCGGGCCTGATCGCCAAGCCCAGATATGTGCTTTAGCTAGCCGAAAACTGCTGTATTTTGATGGGGGTACATGTAGCACAAACCGCATACCGCGCAAAGTATTTGTTGAAAACGCGTGAAATGTTTCAAGCTTCCAAGCAATTGAATGTTGCAAGCCCAGGTCTGATATCAGATTGATCGGATGAAATAAGCCCACCTACGACATCAACATTTTCTGAACGTTTTTGATCAAATTGTGTTGGAAAATGGACTCTAGGTAAGGTATACACCGCTAAATTGGGTATCGTAGCTCAAATTATTTCTTGTTTGGTGGGAATTCGGAAGATTCCATTCAATGTGGGGGTTGAGGTCGGGTGGGATCGTTTTATTAAGGGGTGGGGGTATATTTGTTGTGTGTTTTTATTGATTAAAGTCGGTTATTCGTGCCGTTTAGCAACCGTTTACCGTCTCAAATCTTAACGACCAAGATATATTTTCAAGTAACACTGAATGGATTGAATTTTTTTTTGTATTTTGTGGGTTTACATCATCTGGTGCCTTGCTGAAATGCTAAAATGGTCGAAAATGCTGGTTTCTGGTGAGAACGTGTGATCATTGTAATGTCCATATCTGTCTCAAAATGAACTGGCCGATATCAGCACTGATCCAGTCAGTTTCATGGTATAACAGAATGATCAGAAACCCCGCTGAGGATGCTTAAGTTGTCAGATACAGACATTAGCAGACTAGTTTTAACTGGATTATCTCCCATTTCTGGATTTTTTTACCTGCATCAGTGGCTATTTATTCACTCTTAGTGGAATTCAGAAACCTGAAATAATTATACAAGTTTATAAGAAGTACCTGGACTCTGGTGCCTGCAATAATACAATATCTGGTTCAGAAAGATTCGTTTTACCTTGGCTAACGTCTGACATAAACCGGAAGGGTCATCCTGAATTTATATGCCTGACATGGGGTGTGGGGACAAATTTTGTAATATTATTTGCATTGTCCTCCTTTCGAATTGGCACTTTTTGGTATTTGTTTGTAGAGGAAACATTCCTGGTTAATATATAACTAAATTCGACAATTTCACGCATCTGATTTTCCAACAAAAGCTCATTTAATCCAGAAAATTGCCGAAAATTAGCGTTTTTAACAGTATCGTATCGCAAAAATGACAATAATTCGATGGAAGGATCAACACAAACCCGGGCCTGATCGCCAAGCCCAGATATGTGCTTTCGCTAGCCGAAAACTGTTGTATTTTGATGGGGGCATATCAAACCGCATAGCGCAGCATTGAGCGAAAAACGCGTGCAATTTTTCAAGCTTCCGGCAATTTGAATGTTGCTAGCCCAGGTCTGATATCAGATTGATCGGATGAAATAAGCCCACCTAATAGGCCTCGGGCTCCTAAATAAAAAAAGTCCCGATCCGTTAACCCCTACACGTAATCTCTGCCAAAGGCCAGAATTTTCCCGATTTTTTTCCACCTTCGTTGCAACGATTAATAGAAAGCCATTGTTACCACTGGCAAGTATGGTATTTGTTCTATTCAGCTGCAAATTTTATTTCGATTCACTGCTCGATAACATCCCTCGCCGGGGCACTATTTGCGGGGCCTGAGCACTGCTTTCAGCAGGCAGAGAAAACAGCGAAATGAGCACCTCATGTGTAGAGGCGAGCACAGCTTGAAATTTTGACGGTAAAAGTTTGACAAGAAGTTTGTCACCTTGTAGTGCTTGAAATAAACTACTTCCTGTCGAAAGATGAAAGTCTAAACTCAATTAGGGAACCAGCGAGGTACAATTTTGTTAATACTGCCGAACGTGTAAATTATTTAGGAGTCTGATGCCTGTAGGCGAAGCCAGCCATCGATTTGTACGTGCTCGTTTGCAGCGTTGATAATGCTGAATAGGATGGTATTATAGATATAAGCTACTGAGAAGACAAGAAGAATTATGATGTATCAG
>JAVTVY010023337.1:0-88956 GCA_036873755.1 Hanleya hanleyi
CAGGTCAGGGGCACTGAACAGTTTCAAAGTGCCACATATTGAAAATGCCAGCTTTGTTGATTTTGTCGTTATGGCGTGATTTCTTTCGATGTCGTTTTCACAGAAATCGAACTGAAGGTTTAGTCAAATGATTTTTTTCCTGAATGCTGGGGTCGCACTTCATTAAAAATCACGGAAATGCTGAAGTGCACCCTTACGCAAAATATGGACATTTGTAACGATTTCTTAGCCTTGTTCAAATCACTTTTCGTCCGTGGTCCGTCGTCCGTCCGTCCGTCCGTCAGTAAACAATTCTTGTTATCGCAATTTCTCAGGAACTACTGCATGGATCTTTCTCAAATTTGGTACACAGGTTCCCCTTGGGGTCTAGTTGTGCATGATACCTTTTCTGGTCCGATTCGAAAATCCAATATGGCCACCAGGCAGCCATCTTGGATTTCCCCATGAAACTTTGTTATCATGATTTCTCAGGAACTACTGCATGGATCTTTCTCAAATTTGGTACACAGGTTCCCCTTGGGGTCTAGTTGTGCAAGATACCTTTTCTGGTCTGATTCGAAAATCCAATATGTCCATCAGGCGGCCAGCTTGGATTTCCCATGAAATTTTGTTATCGCGATTTCTCAGGAACTACTGCATGGATCTTTCTCAAATTTGGTACACAGGTTCCCCTTGGGGTCTAGTTGTGCAAGATACCTTTTCTGTCCGATTCGAAAATGCAATATGGTCACCAGAGTAGTATACAAAGAGTCTTTGCGTGGTGGATAGTTTCGTCGTAGTGCATGCGCAGAACTTGATTTGCCTTGGAGAATTGAGGATGCGCATGCGTGAGTAATGTGGTGGGAGGTGGGGTTGTGTGGTGAGGTGGGTTGCGTGTGGTGGAGGTGCTTATCCTCCATTTGTACCCACCCCCCACCCCTATTTTGTGGTGGAGGCAAAATCGCCATTGTACCACCTCCCACCACATCACCTTTGATAGTGGTGGATGTAGTGCATGCGTGTGAGAATTGAGGATGTGCGCATGCGTGAGTGATGTGTGGTGGGAGGTGGGGTTGTGTGGTGGGAGGTGGGTTTGCGTGTGGTGGGAGGTGTTTATCCTCCATTTTGTACCCACCTCCCACCTTTATTTTGGCTGGTGGTGGGAGGTGGAAATCGCCATTGTACCCACCTCCCACCACACATCCATCAATTGACGTGATAAGTGTGGATGTGCGCATGCAAGGGAGTGGGAGGTGGGTATCCACCATTTTGTACCTGGGAGGTGTTTATCCTCCATTTGTACATGGTGGGAGGTGGGTACAAGATGGCGGCTTGGTTTTAAGGGTGGTGGCAGGTGGCTATCCACCATTTTGTACCAGTGTTTATCCTCCATTTTGTATCCACCTCTGGGGTTTTTCCATCACGGTTGTGCGCAGGTGTATGACGTCACTTCCGGTCTGCGTGAATCGGGCGTGACCTGGGACTATGGGATGCATGTACTGACTTGGTTCTGGGGTTTTGCCATCACGGGGAGGTCACGTGATCAGTTCAAGGTCATATGTATCGCCATTTTGTACGAGGTAGGTATCGCCATTTTGTACCTGGGAGGTGTTTATCCTCCATTTTGTACTAGGGTTCGCCATTTTGTACCCACCTCCAGTGAAAAACGTATAAAAGGAGTCGATTTTTAGGGAAAGGGGTGTATTCAATTTGACTTACCTGACCTGCCTGCCTGCCTCCCTGCCTGCCTGCCTGCCTGCTTGCCTATCCGCTTGTATGAGACGAAAAGCATGAGACGTGGAGAAGATTTTCCAGACGATCCAGCAGCACCTCCGGTTGAAGTCTTGCCTGAAGACAAGCGTGTGAGGGCCATTTATCAACGTCACTGGGCTACCATACGCCATTGTTATCACCGTGACCGTCGTCTTTTGGATTTGTACAATTTTCGCTTGGAGGACCTCACGTATCTTCCTACTTACGCCGAGAACATTTTCCAAGATCAGGGTACTGCCTTCAAATTGAATGTGACATTTGGGTATATCTTACGGCACAAAAACACGGACCAACTGCGGTATTTCTATCCGAGTAATAATTCGTATGTGTTTGACCAGCCATTCACGATCACAGATGCTATTTCTCTGGAGCCACTCATCGACCAATTCACTACGTTGGATCCATTGGAATGGGCCCGGTTGCAACGCCCCAATACCCAATGGTTGGTGGAAATGCTGACTAACGTCACATTTTTCATCACGAAAATGCGAGATCACCCGATCGGTGCTCCTGTACTACTTTCCCCGTGGTTGTTTCATCGAAAAGGCCTGTATGCATTAACAGGAGGGGCAAACGGGCCCTACAAAGACCGGAAATGTCTGTTTCGATGTTTGGCCGTGCATCTGGACGAGTGTGACCCCAGGGCTTGTGACACAGTGGCCGATGGCTATTGGGAGCAGTATTTAGAGCAGCAAGACGTGGATAAGCGGCACTTCCGTGCAGTTCCCTTTAAGAATTTGGATGACGTGGAAAGACTGTTCGATATTAATATCTTTGTTTATCGAATCCGATGCGAGGAGGAGGATACATTTGTGGCTGAATTGGTTCGGCGATCAACAGAACGGTATGCTGCTACGATGAAAGTCAATGTGTTCGATGACAATGGCGTGAGTCATTTTTCACTCATTTACAATATGAGCCAGTACGCTCAGTCTTTCAGTTGTGCCCAATGCCATCGTGTGTTTAAAAAGTCTTACAACTTACATCGCCACGAGAAAACCTGTATCGCGATCCCAACATCGACAAAGCTCTCTACCTGGGCGTGTTGCAAAGCCAGGCCAGTGCGAGTGGCACTAACCGAGGATTCCGGGTCGTCGACCACCAGATGCGCACCTATATCCAGCAACGAGACGCCTTTACTTTCTTTTATCCCAAACGAAAAGTATTGGCCGACGGTGTGAGCACCACTTACTTGGACTTGTAAAAAACAATGTCGACCTATAACTGTTGATACACAAATGTAAAAGTCAGGATGGCCGAGTGGTCTAAGGCGCCTGTGTGTAAATGCAGGTCGGCAAATGCTGTCGTAGGTTCGAATCCTACTCCTGGCAGAACTTTTTTTTTGTACCTTAACCCCTACTATGTGTACCCTGTATTCTATTTGTATATATATAGTCTAATCCTTGCTTGTTGACTTAAATAATAAAAAGAGAAAAGTCAAAACCCATCATTGTGTTTTTTCATCTTTTATTCAACAGAACGTCAGAACAACAACGTCATAACAATAATAAACAAGGGGTCTGCGCGCACGCGCAGTACATTTTTTTAAGTTAACCAGAGAAATGGAGCATGCACATTAAAACGAGAGGCCGTCCAGTCATAGACGAGGACATCACGGTCTTCGGCTTGGCAATAATCATCAAACATATGTACAATGGTAGGCATAGAATGTCCTCTACTCCGGTGAGTGAGATAAAACACACAGTACTGTCCGCACACACTACTCAAGGGGCCTTGTAATCTTTGCGTATTCCAACGCCACATTGTAGTAGAGACGTCCATGAATTTCTCCAAATCGGCATGTAGGGATGCAAGTCCGTAGGAATCAAAGTATTCGCCTTGGCCATGGGTGTCCACGTACACAGCTATCCAATGTTCACCGGGTCGACTCCTCGGGTCTGTATTCAGAATGTAGGCTGCGGGGGTGGTAGAGTGGGTGGGAAACACATTGCGTGGAAACACACCTCGAAAGGGGATCTTGGGATCTCGCTGGAGTATGCTCATCAGTTGCTCTGTATCCATGTTAGGTGGAGAAGTCACACAGCACGTTTCTTTGCTCATCCACGCTGATGACGTTATCAAACTCGGCGTAGCAAATCACGTTAATGGTGTAGGCTAGAGGGGTGGAGAAACGCAGTTCCAACCGTAGGTTTCCTTTCTTCAGCAAAGCCAGTTGATGATCGTGTTCCAAGGTGGGGGTGAGGTCAAAGGCGAACAATGTGTATCCACGGCTAAAGTCTTGTCGACTGATGGTATTGCCTTCGTCCTGGTTGTTTTGTCCTGTGGCTGTAAACAGGTTCAGGTAGGTCCGCACATAGTTTGCGTTAGTAAAGTCCGGTTGTAATGGCCGGGCTGGAATTTGATGGCCGGCCACGTGCAGTGCCACAAAGTTGATGTTGAAATGTTCAAATTTGAACGGATTCTCAGCCCAATTTCCATTGAATCCGGTGTTGGACACACACGCCAGGGTAAGACGTTTAGGCAGATCCCCTAGAAATAAATTTTCTCTGTTGGCCATCATCGTATCTTTTGGCACAGAGAACACCTTGGTCTGTACGCGTCGGATGGGGTACAGGGCTTTTTTTTCGATAAGGCTTGCATGTGACTCAGCAACACCCCCTGTTGCAAATCTACCGTACGGACAAACAGGGCTGCATCTTCAATGACGATGTTGTAATCGAAAGCCCCCGGTCCACTGGCCATTAAGGCGAACAGAGGTGAGGAACGGATCAACTTGATCTTGATGGATACACCGTTCATCATGTAGCGGTCTTGCAGGAACAGATCGGCGTGCAGTCGTCCCATCATATCGACGGACTTGCTTTCGGCTGCCATTCTTTTGCGTAGGGCGTACCCATTATTGGCACCGAGTAGGTTGTTCTGGTTTCCGGGCGTATCCCTGAAGTACATCGCAGCTTGTAAGTGTGATTGTTTGGCATCAGTGCCGTACGACAACAGCGTCTCCATGTAGGCTCGGTACGGGTACGTATTGGTGGACGTACTGATGAGTCTATCGTTCAGACTTATATCCACCTGTTGGAATAAGGAGTGCAGCCAAAGATTCACCGGGCCTACTTGCGCATCGGCCACTATGTCTGTCCCGTCCTTGTTCGTTATTTTGGCTTTCACGTACAAGTAGGTGTGGGCTAAATCCAGGTAGGCCGTATCTTTGTTTTCAATGGTAAATTCCACGGGACCCATCCCCGTCAGGCTAGCCAGGGATCGATGTTCTACCCAACGTCCTTCGGCTACACTGGTTTGGGTGGGTGGAATAGTCCACAAATCCAATTCACTGTTGGTAGACGGACATGACTCGGAGTGAATGAATGCCATTATGCGAAGATGTCTCTACTACTTCTCTTCTTTTTTTTCTTCTGGGGCTTAGTCCTTCTCCTGCTCTGGGGTGTGCGTCGTCGGTATGTTGGACGTTGAATGAATGGGGCAGTGTCGGTCTTTGTCTTTTAAGGGCTTTGGCGATCAACACACCCCCGGCTTCTTTAGCTCGGCGTTTGAAGGCTTGTCGGGGTGCTGTGCCTTCCATCACATCACCGGCCACCTGCAATCCACTGCGTACCGCTTGTTTCCCCACCGCTTTCACACCCCGTGTCACCATGGGTAAAAATGTTTTCACAATGCTGCCCAGTATGTTTCCCAATCCGTGACCTCGTTGCATGCGTGCCCCGCTAAACATGGGCAAGCTTCCTCCCGTTTGTTTCTGGTAGTAGTCGGCATAGCTGGGCGTATGGCACTGGTAAGGCACGTACATTATACGAAGTGAGGAGAGCGGGTTTGTCGGAAAGCAAGTGTCAGCACCACTTTTCCTCGTTCGAATGGGATCGGACGTCCCGTGTCATCTCTTATATCCACCGTGATCGTGTTGATATCGGTATGTCGTACGGGCAGGTACATTATATGGTTGAAACTCTCGGTGGCTTGATCGCCATACGTCTTGCTAATGGGTACCACCCGTAACAGAGGTGTGTTCACATCACCCACAATATGGCTGTCCACGGCATCCGAGTAGACGTACAGTCCGTACATACCTACTTTCATATCCATCAAATGAGTCCCGTTGACAATGGTGGACCCCTTGTAGACGCTGTGAGGTAGCCTTAACATTTGCTGTAGTGTAGGACTGAGTTTCATGTTCACGTTTTCGGACAGTATGATAGAGCTCTTTTCGTTGTGTACGTTAACACCGAAGACCACGTTTCTCTTGAAGCGCAAGACCATCAGGCGTGTTGCACTACCCGTGCTCTCCTGTAGGGCCTTGTACTCCATCAAGTCCGTCAGACCCTGTATGAACTTCTGCGGCGTATCGTATTGGCCTTGGGGAAGAGTCATTCTGTAGGTTTTATCTTGGTGGGTCACTTCGTACCATACTTCTCGGTCTTGTACGTTGTACCATGAGTAAGGGTATTGAATATCCACCAGTCCACATTCCCATCGTCCCGGTAAATGTAACGGTTGGGGTAATTGAGTGACATACTTGGTCAAGGTGTTGTCAGGAAACACGTCGAGTGAACTATTACTGGGCAACGTCAGGTAAAACATGACGACTGAGTTGTTCTGGCTTCTGCACCGGGTTTTTATAGAAGTTAGTAGTAGGATTCCCAGGCCTTGGGCGCCTTACCGGGGCGTTGTGATCGTCGCGGTGACTTAGATCGTGAGGCACGTCCCCGTCGTCCTCGTCGTTGTTGTGGTGTTTTGGGCGGTGACATGGGCTCCCAAGAGGCTGGTGGTGGTGGTTGGTGTCGGGTGTTCGATTGCTGCATAAAGGCCCAACGGTTAGGATTTCCTACCAATTCTTGAGGGATGTGACTGTCTTTTAATCCCTGAGCAAAGACTTTCCAGCCCGGGGGGTTAGAGTGTTTGCGAGAACGCACCATATCGTTGATCAAATCGGTCATATGAGACCCTGGCACCACTTGGTTGCGAATCAGCAGGTTTCCATCCGCGTTCCAACCCATATCGGCATTCTGTTTCACCCGGTCCAACAATAAACGGGCCTTGGTCTTGAAGTTTTTAGGCACACTGGCCAACACTTCCTGTTCCAGCTCAGGTGAGGCCGAGGATGACGGTGGTGGTGGTGGTGTCAGTGGGGTGGGCGTGGTGGTAGGTAGTGTACTAGTACTACTTCCGCCCCCTCTATATTGATCCATAAACGTCTGGTACTGGTTCAGCGTATGATGGTAGAGTTGAATTTTCTCGTGATCAGGAAGTCGACGTTGCAGTATACTATTCATCTCTTCATCCAGAGACTGGAGTTGTTGCACTGTGGCCGGGACGGGATAGGGAGATTGTAAACTCTGTAACAGTCGAGGTTCGACCAGCATCATTTTTTTCGTATGGTCCATGTTTTTAGCGTCCCAAGATGGAACCGAGTAACGGTCCCAGTACAGTAGCGGCTAAGGGAGCGAGGAGTGCGCCGAGAAATCCACCTCGCTGTAACTCCTGTTTCTTTTTCTTGACACTGCCCGTTTTCTTGACCAACGTTCGGAGACCCGCCTTGTGCCGTTGCAATTTCCCTTTCTGCAGAGGACTGAGTGGAACATTGCCTTTTAATACATTATGGGCTACTTCACACAAACACCGTACCAAGTCCGGATCCGCGCCGCGCACCAGGGCCCGGCCCACTTCCGGGGGCGCGCTGCGTAATACCCGCAAGGTCGCTGCGTGCTTGCGTACGCGTGCAGACATGATGAGGAAATGAGGGCTCGAGTGCCTTGTCTTCTTCTTTTATCTTCTTGACTCATTTGGGGGTGTACACCGTCTGTATCTCGCCGGGAAAAATCAGGGTACGCAATCGCAGGGTAGAGGGCGTGTCTTGTTTCAAGTCGATGAGTAGATACCCGTGAGCAGGTTGGGTCGCATCTTCAAAGGCTTCTCGTACAAAGGCCGTGTTTTTAGGGTACATCTGTTGAGCCAGGTGGGTAATTTGTGAAGCGTCTCTGGGGTTTTTGAATAACACCACATACTGAGCATTCAAACTAATGTTTCGGTGTTCTTTGTTTTTACTGAAGAGATTCTGTACGATGTAGATGATGCTCAATCGACGATGATGGCTGCCTTTGGTAAAGAGACGGGTGATTCGACTATCCGTTTCCGTCATGAGATCGTCCACCACCACTAAGGTGTCTTGGGGTGTATCTTCAGGGGGTAAGCCTTCCACTAAGGTGAGTCCCGGGACACGGGCCAGTGCCTCGTACGCGGGTTGCCAAGCGCCATAACACCACAGGATGTGAGCTACGGGGGGTGAAATCAGGGCTGACCCATGTTGGATGAGACGTTGAACAAAGTGTGTTTTTCCCGACCCTGTCGGTCCAGCGATGAGGCACGTGAAAGGATGCTGCCATCGCGGGTCCATATTTTTTTATGGGGTGATTTGCGCTCGACGTTTAGAAGCCCACCCCAGTTGTCGGGGATATCGCCGGGAATCGTACTCGAAGGGGTACCGTTGTCGGGGTAAACGTGGTGATTCACGGGGATCCACTGCAAATATGTTTAACGGTGTCGTCGTGGTACTAGAGGGTGGTGGTGGTGATGAGGTGGAAGGATCGCTTCTCAGGGATAACGGAAGATCACGTGGAGTCGTCGTGGATGGCTGGATGTAGCGGGTAAAGGGTAACTTAGTGGTGGCTGGAGTAGACGGCGTCTGGGCTGGAAACGTAGGTGTCTGGGTTGATACGTGGCGGACCCTTGACGTCTTGGCTGGTGTAGGCAGTGTGGTTGTCGTGGTGGTGGATGATGGAGAACGCAGGGTGTTGAAACAGGATATCACGTACGACAAATCGTAGAACACACCTGTAAATAGCGTACCCAGAACCACTACTAGACACAACACAGTACCGACTTGTGCTTTTGGAGATCGTAACAATAAGGGTAGACGTGTACTATCCATGGTACAAATCCTATACTGAAGGCGGATGGTGATAGGCGTTAGCATTTATAGACGTTTCATGTCACGGCCGGGCACCCAGGAATTAAAGGAACGAGGCCAGCCTTGCCATTTGACGAAATGATAGGGAATCCCCCGTCGACGCTCCGTTTTCAAAATCTTTTCCACCGTGTAGTAGTCTTTCGATGTTTTCACTATGGGTTGTAATTCTGCTTCGTAAAACGTGCCTTGCAATCTCTCGCCTTGTAGATCTTCCAGTTGATAGACGTGGGGCTGTCGAGGTTTATGGCGAACGATGACAAAGTGTTCGTCACTCCAGTTGGGCAAGTAACTTTTCTCAAATTGACCTTTCACTTTACTGATCCGTACTACATCTCCACGTTTGTACCGGGGTGCCGTCAGGGGTGGACTGTCTGAGTACAGCGTAGCACGCACTTGATGTTCGTTGCGTTCTGTCACCTCACGGGGCGCTCGCTGGATACTGCGATGATAGGCGCGATTGTAGCCTTGGACCAGTTGAGGGAGTACATCGATGTAGCGTCGAGTGTTTTGGGCAGTAAAATACTTGTACATGCGTCCTTTGAAGGTACGATTAAAGCGTTCCACTACCGAAGCTTTCGTCTCGTTGTACGTATGAAAGAAAAATACCTTCTGTTTCTTAAGAAAGGCTTGAAAGGGTCGGTTGAGAAATTCTGTGCCTTCATCGGTTTGCAAATAAAGAGGTTTGCGCCCCGTCTTGAAAATCTGCTGAAATGCTGCTCTGAGATTCTCTCCTGTTTTGGTACGAATGGATAGGACCCAGGCATACTTGGATAAAATATCGATACAGGTCAATATGTACCGTTGTCCATCATTGTCAGGTGCAAATCGACTCATGTCCACTAAATCCGCCTGCCATTGCGCGTCTATACCGCCGACGATCACCCGGTTACGACGAAAATGGCGTCGGGCAGCTCGATGTAGACTATAGGTGTCTTGTTTTTTTAACCAGTCTCGAACTTGAGTTCGACTAATGCCTTGAGAATGGGCCGCTCGAGCTAGCGCCCCCACAGCGCTATAGGCAGCTGGACTCGTCGGATTGTAATACAATTCGGTTAACACCTGGTTAATCACTGTAGACTTCTCCTTTTTTCCCGACCGCCGCATCACGGTCTTCTTATTTCCCTTCATCGTTCCCGGTCATGTGTGTGTGGTTCTCTTCATGGGGTGATACTGATACTCTAGTCTCTGGGCATTCTCTAGATATAGGATTTTCCTGGGCGGCTGTAGTATCCTGTAGTTTTTCATCAGGTTCAGCTAGCGCGTCTTCCATAGCACGAGCCCATGCTAACTGGTCGGGTGTTCGGAGGTCCGGTGTAAATAACTGGTCCACAATAGGCACTATTTTCTCCAAGGCTGACCACAGAGTGGGAGTTAAGATGATACTTCGCGCATGGTCTTGGTAGCGACCCACCCATGGGAAGAGGCTAGTACGGTATACATATATGGCATTGTCCATGTGGATGAGATGTCCGTCCAATTCACCGCTCAACACCCGTTTAAACTTAGTCCACCCATCACGCTGTAGTGTCACCGTATTAGATAAAGTCTCAGCGCGTGCCCAGCAAACCGCGCCACCATCTTCCACTAGGGTGACATAATCTTGATAAACGTATAATCCCACCTGGTAAGGTGTAAGGGGGAGGATAGCTCGTAGTGACATGCTTGCTCTCAATGTCGAACGGAGAATGATACACACTCTGTCTCATCCCCTGTATTTATAGGGTCAGGCCCTATTCTGTGAGAGGCGGTTCGTGTGGAGCGAATACTTTATCCACCACGGGAACTATTTGTTGCAAAGCCGTCCATAAATCGGGATCCAGCGTAAATCCGCCTCGCTTGAGACAGATAAGTCGGGCAAAATAAGGTCCCCGAAAAATATATACATCGCCACACAGGTGTATACTATCTCCATCGAGATGACCGAATAACACACGTTTCAAGGTATTCCAGCCTTCCGAGGTTAAAGACACACGCGCCGGTTCTGGCGTGCACCAACATCGCGAATCATCATCAATAAGCTCGACGCGTTCGGGATATAATAATAAGGTACAATCCGGGGTCAGCGTACGGGTAACGATGGAATTCGATTCAGGGTATAGTAGATCATGCACTTCGGTAATAATAGCTTTCAGCGCCTGCCATAATGCTGGCCAAAGTACAATAGCGCTACCCCCACATTGTTCTATTCGCGGAAAAAACGAATCCTCTCGGCCACTCCGCAGGTACACACCGACGCCGACATGCATAAAATCTACTTCCGGTTCTTTGCCCTGTAACATACGAGTTAATAGCGTCCACCCGGCAAGGGTTAAACGTAATTTCACTTCTTCAGGCTGTTCCTCGATAAGCTGCAATTCATGATCGTACACGATAAGAATCACCTTAGACGTCACTTGAAAGAACGCGAGTTCCTTGCCCGGTGCTGCCATAATGAGGAATGACAAAAATACTAGCCAGACAAAAATTTATATAGATCGATTCTTGCTAAATTTGAGTAAAAAAATTGTAAATAAAAAATTCATACCCTGAGAAAATAATTAAATTAACAATGCAATTTTGTTTGTAGACGCTCCCCGAGTGCATAAATTAATAGTCTTGACTAATACTAGGATAAAAATAAAATTATAGCATTGCTGGACTAGAATATCAAGTCCTGATAATTACCTGAACAATATATAGGGCTGTCAGAGAGCCAAACCCGATGTATTGGTTATTCACAGAATACCCGGCCGGCTTCTTTCAAGCGGAATCCATTATTGAGCATCATCATGCATTTCTGTGTATTGGTTTATTAACAGATTACCCGGCTGGCCCTTTTCAAACCGACATCACTTCAATTATAGTCGAATAATAAAATGGGACGCAACTCTGTTTTGACACGAAAATTGACTCGGCAACTGCGTAGATTGTGTTTTCTTGCCGTAAACGAAGGCTATGTTTTCTTCATTTTCTACAGTTGTCTTTGGAGAAACGGGCTGGAATTTTCAGGGCACTAGTATAGAGTGATAAGTGATAGACTTCATATATTTTTAATCCAGAAAATTAATTTATTTTTAATGTACCGGTTTTTCCGTACTTTCGTACTTGAACATTACGCCTCGAAAACTCGCTAAAAATTATAAAATCATGGCGTAGTCAAGGGCTAGACGGCTGAAATTTTTAATACTATTCCCTGAATTATCTGAGATCAATTGGAAATAAAAAATTCTACGGGCGTTGACAATTATTGTAAAATGCCAGCCGTTTATAATTCAGAAAGAAACACACACCGGTTGTTCAGAAAAATTCACAGGGTACACGGCTTCGCACACGTCCGCGCTTCGTCTATATATAGTGACCCCACTTGAATGGGATTATCACAAAAACTTTTACAGAGCAAAGCAAAGATGTCCAAACGAGCAGCAGCAATATCCAAGCCCATAGGGAAGCCAGTGTTATCTAGAAGGAAGCGGCGGATGATGCAGAGAGAGATTAAAAGGTTCTGGTCCGTTGAATTACAGGGATGGGAGGCGATGCTGACGGGCACGTCAACACAAGGGCTAAGCACGGCGAATAACGTTCGTCGCTTGCTGCAGGCCGTGAATACCACCATAAACGATGAGGGGTGGTTTCATCTTCTACAAAGGGCCATGGGTGAAGCCATCGATCCCACCCCTACTCTTCTGGCAACAACACCGCCCCGGGAGGACTTCATCCTGGAGAACTTAAATGGACAAGAGGTGATATTAATTCAACATTCACCACCAGCAACAACAACAGCGCTCCGGGCGGAAGTACCACCAACCTATCCGCTAGAAGACCTGCCTTCCGCCGTGAATGATGATGATGATGACAAGCCACTGATATTATGGGAAAGACCTCCCCCGACCATGGCCGCTGCCATTTTTATTAATGGCCACTCCCCACCCCCGACGTGGACGAAGATGGAGTCATCAGCCCCCCCTACAGATACTTTCACCGGAATGCAATAGGGAAGTAAGCTACTCCCCCCTGAATAAAAACAGGGATAAAAAATAATAAACGCCCTTTTAAGGGCGAACAATTCCTTCGAAAGAGGAAACTTCTAACTGGCACATCAATTTCAAAAGCACAGATGTCCTACATTACCCCTTTTTTTTATTATTAGCAAACTACATTAAAAAAAACAATCCCTGTCCTATATCAAAGGTCCTTGTCAGGACTAATCTCTCTCATAAAACACAGGATTTTTTTTCTTTTCCCCCATTAATTAATTTAATTAATACACAGTCCGCGCGATAACGGACTCAAATTTTTTGAACCGGGGACATGTTACTAACCCCGAATAACGGGGAATTTATTTTGATAAAATAATAGCCCGAATCAATAACGGGAATTTATTTTGAACGAACACAGGGGATATAGGTGTGGGATCTCGTGTTTAATTTTTTTGTGCGTGGTTAGCAGTTCTCTTTCGGAAAAGATAGTGCGCCCTGAAAAGGACGGGGTTTTTTTTGATATGTAATAAGGCATTACATCGTTGAGGAGGTCTGTAGTCGTTCCCTTCTATCAGCGCAGACGGTACAGGTCAAAGGTAGTAGTTCACAGGGTTGGGGTCGGTTGGCTTCTGCACAGGTAGGTATTTGCGCCCGGCGATGGATGCAGACTTCACACAATGCCTGGTGACCGCAAGGGGCAATGGCAAACTTTGCAAACTGGTTACTACATTCCACGCAATGTAAATATAAAGCGCTTTGACGTTCTGTGTTACAGCCCAATGTTGTAGTTGTGATCGCCCAAACATAATACACCTCATCGCAGATTTTTTGGGGAGTTATTTTCCTCTCTCTCTTGGTCCTTGTATCTTTTCTGTCTTTCCTCTTCTGTTGCCTATTTCTGTTTTTTCTTGCATCTACCCTCTTCTTCTTGGTTAAATGTTCTCTGTTCTCTGCCTTGTCATCTGGTCTTTCTTCTGTAGCATCGGTTCCATGGCTTCCCTCTGTTTCGGCGGTTCCATCTTGTGCCGTTTCGTCTTTTTCTTTAGCTTGTTGTAATTTCAACATCCTTTGTAAGTTGCAGTCTATCTCGTCAAAACATGGGTATACGTCTGGGGTAACATCCGGTATGGCTGAAGTTGAGGCAGGCTGGTTCCCGGGTTGATTGATTGATTGTTTACCTGCGGTTGAGGTGAAGGAAATAATTCTGCCATCATATCATTTATCCAGGGTTGGTCATCTACCAAATTAATGATATTGCCGTAGAGTTGTCCTTGATTTTCATCATTGGTGAAGAAGTCTGATGTATCAATGTTGATTTCAGTCAGAGGTAGTGACTCCATGACTCAGATTAATTGTGAATAATTAAAAAAATACTGCGCTATTTATAGTCTAATACGCGGACCGTAGCGAGAGCACTCTAGCTGTGTGATATATATTTTTACGACGCTGACAATCTGTGTTTCTTTTCCATTTTAAAACGGGTGTCATTTTACAATAACTGTCAACGCACCTATAATTTTATTGCAAGTTGCACTCAGGCAATTCAGTGTATTGTATTTAAAAAAATTTAACAGTCTAACGCTACACTATATCGTTATTTTATTAATTTTTAGTGATTTTAAACCCATAAAATTAGTGTACGGTAGTATAAAACACCAGGTACATTGGAAATAAATTGATTTTCCTGACTAAAAAAACGTGTAGACTATGGGTGACAGTCTTCTAATAGTTCCCTGAAAATTGTAACGGGTTTTATCGAAAAATAATAGGAAATTTTAATGCTGGGACAAGGGTAACACAGCACTATACAGTGGGCCAGCATATCTTGCACTGACTGACACCGGTGTGGGAGATGCATACAAGATGGCCGCCATTTTGTACCCACCTCCCAATCACTATACAGTGGGCCAGCCTATCTTGCACTGACTGACACCGGTGTGGGAGATGAGTACAAGATGGCGGCCTGTGGATGGCCGTGATTTTGTACCCACCTCCCATCCCATCCCACTAGACTATAAATAACGTGTATTTTGACATTTATTCACCAATACAAATCATGAGTTTTAGAAGACGACCCCTGTTTACCTACCATCCTTTTCAGAGGGTTATTGAAGACGAAGCCACGTTAATACACAGTACAGAAGAACTTGGGAACAACTCCGGCGAGATGTAAGAGCAGAAGAGAATAGACGGATGCGAAGGCTAAGTGAACAACAGGACCAAGAAATAAACAGAATGGAAGTAATAGAAGAAAACGACAGTGATGTCACGGATGGTGGGAAACAAGACGGCGAGATAACCTGTCTCAACGATGAGATTATCGCCATGCGGGGAAGGATGATTGGAATAGAGATCACAATGAATGGAATGGAAGCGGAAATTGCCATACAGAAGAAAGAACGCCATCTAGAAGAGAAAAAAACACGCTGTAGTATCTGCACCGACGAGGAGAGCTTGTACGCCGTGTTACCGTGTGGACATCTTTGCCTTTGTAAAGATTGTTGGGTGACACTGTCGTGTGATGGTGACATGTGTCGCTGCGTTGATGCCGGAGAGTCCCATTTAAAAATAAAGTGCTCCATATGCAGGAAGCATGTGGGAGGGGTGAAGAGAATATACCGCGCATAAGTGTCGTGTGACACTATCAAAGGCCCTTTTCAGGGCCAACCCATCTTTCCGAAAGAGAAAACTTCTATCAAAAGCACACAAAAATAACACCAAGTCCCATCATGCTACTCCCCAAAGAAAAACATTTTTAAATTTTTTTTTTACCATTTTTTGAAATTATTGAAAAAAATTATACCCTTTAACCACCGCGCATGCGCGGAATAACCCTAATTCAATCCCATACCCAGTCCATCAGATGCTCCTTCACGTCAGCTTCAATTTGATACCTCACTCGAAAAATCCGCCAAAAAAAAATTTTAGCTCCTTATTTTCATCTTCACCACGTCAAGGTCAAAATTTCTTTATTTTTTTTTATTTTTGAGGTAGTGGGTCGAGTGAAGTATCAAATTGAAGCTTACGTTGAATGCTTCACATTGATACCTCACTCGACCCCATTGGACCATTAGGGGCTCCCCTAACTCCAAAAAGGCTATTTTGAAGATCGATATGGATCTTCATTTTTTTTTTTTTTTTCAATTTTATTTTGGAGGTAGTGGGTCGAGTGAGGTATCAAATTGAAGCATTTCATGAATGCTTCACATTGATACCTCACTCGACCCGATTGGACCATGAGGGACGCCCCTAACCCCAAAAAGGCTATTTTGAAGATCGAGATCGATCTTTTTTTCTTTTATTTTTATTTTGGAGGTAGTGGGTCGAGTGAGGTATCAAATTGAAGCATTTCATGAATGCTTCACATTGATACCTCACTCGACCCCATTGGACCACTAGGGGCTGCCCTAACTCCAAAAAGGCTATTTTAAAAGATCGATCTTCAAGATCGATCTTTTTTTTTCATTTATTTTATTTTGGAGGTAGTGGGTCGAGTGAGGTATCAAATTGAAGCTTAGGTGAAGGGCTATCTAATGGACTAGGTGTGGGGTTGACATATCGGCCTTCTGCGCATGCGCAGCGGCCAAAAGGTATGAAAATAGCCTTTTTGGAGCTAGGAGAGCCCCTAATGGACCGATGGGATGGAGTAAGGTATCAATGTGAAGCTTAGGTGAAGGAGCATCTCATGGATTGGGTGTAGGGTTGACATATGGGCCTTATGCGCAATTTAAAAAAGAGAATGAACACTAACATAACCGGAGGTGCTGCTGGATCGTCTGGAAAATCTTCTCCACGTCTCATGCTTTTCGTCTCATACAAGCGGATAGGCAAGCAGGCAGGCAGGCAGGCAGGGAGGCAGGCAGACAGGTCAGGTAAGTCAAATTGAATACACCCCTTTCCCTAAAAATCGACTCCTTTTATACGTTTTTCACTGGAGGTGAGTACAAAATGGTGGATACTCACCTCCCATCACCTAAAACCAAGCCGCCATGTTGTATCCACCTCCCACCACGTCAATTGATGAAGGGTAGTGTGGTGGGAGGTGGTTACAAAATGGCGAACCCTAATGATAATGTGTGGTGGGAGGTGGATACAAAATGGCGATACCCTCCAAGCCGCCATCTTGTACCCCATCTCAAAAAATGTGTGGTGGGAGGTGGATACAAAATGGCGATACCCTCCAAGCCGCCATCTTGTACCCCATCTCCAGAGGTGGGTACAAAATGGCGAACCCTACCTCCCACCACAGTGGATACCCTGTCAATTGATGAAGGGTGGTGTGGTGGGAGGTGGATACAAAATGGCGATACCCTGCAAGCCGCCATCTTGTACCCCATCTCAAAAAATGTGTGGTGGGAGGTGGATACAAAATGGCGATACCCTGCAAGCCGCCATCTTGTACCCCATCTCCCACCACACATCCATCACAGGCCGCCATGTTGTACCCTCCTCCCACCACACAGCCCTCACGCATGCGCACATCCACACTTATCAAGGTGATGTGTGGTGGGAGGTGGGTACAATGGCGATTTCCACCTCCCACCACCAGCCAAAATAGGGGTGGGAGGTGGGTACAAAATGGAGGATAAACACCTCCCACCACACGCAAACCCACCTCCCACCACACAACCCCACCTCCCACCACACATTACTCACGCATGCGCACATCCTCAATTCTCAAGGCAAATCAAGTTCTGCGCATGCGCAGTGAAGCACTGTCCACCACAAAGACTCTTTGTATACTACTCACCAGGCAGCCATCTTGAATTTCCTCATGAAACCTTGTTATCACGATTTCTCAGGAACTACTGCATGGATCGTTCGCAAATTAGGTACACAGGTTCCCCTTGGGGTCTAGTTGTGCAAGATACCTTTTCTGGTCCGATTCGAAAATCCAATATGGCCACCAGGCAGCCATCTTGGATTTCCCCATGAAACCTTGTTATCACGATTTCTCAGGAACCACTGCATGGATCTTTCTCAAATTAGGTACACAGGTTCCCCTTGGGGTCTAGTTGTGCAAGATACCTTTTCTGGTCCGATTCGAAAATCCAATATGGCCATCAGGCAGCCATCTTGGATTTCCCCATGAAACATTGTTATCGTCATTTCTCAGGAAGCACTGCATGGATCTTTCTCAAATTTGGTACACAGGTTCCCTTTCGGGTCTAGTTGTGCAAGATACCTTTTCTGGTCCGAATCGAAAATCCAATATGGCCACAAGGCGGCCATCTTGGATTTCCCCATGAAACCTTGTTATTGCGATTTCTCAGGAACTACTTCGTGGATCTTTCTCAAATTTGGTACACAGGTTCCCCTTGGGGTCTAGTTGTGCAAGATACCTTTTCTGGTCCGATTCGAAAATCCAATATGGCCATCAGGCAGCCATCTTGGATTTCCCCATGAAACCTTGTTATCGCGATTTCTCAGGAGCTACTGCATGGATCTTTCTCAAATTTGGTACACAGGTTCCCCTTGGGGTCTAGTTGTGCAAGATACCTTTTCTGGTGCGATTCGAAAATCCAATATGGCCACCAGGCAGCCATCTTCGATTTCCCCATGAAACTTTATCGTCATTTCTCAGGAAGTACTGCATGGATCTTTCTCAAATTTGGTACACGGGTTCCCCTTTGGGTCTAGTTGTGAAGATACCTTTTTCGGTCCGAATCGAGAATCCAATATGACCACCAGGCGGCCATCTTGGATTTCCCCATGAAACTTTGTTATTGCGATTTCTCAGGAACTACTGCATGGATCTTTGTCAAATTTGGTACACAAAACGAAGACGAAGGATCCTCCGTACATTCATTCACTTTCAGACTAACTTTGCTCATTTCTCTTGTACTATAACAACCGACATAAGAACAGTTTCTGGAAATCTTGATTAGAAAGATTATATCTTGGGTGTTTTCCAGTGTCCCTTTTTCGATCTTTTTCGCTCAGATTCGAAATTCTGTAAACAAAATTACAAATCAATCCTTCGTTCTTAGTAACAATGGACAAAAAGATCCTCTTGTTATTAGATTACAATTATCGGACAATGGTGGGCGTGAAGATCCTTCAGGATCTCTCGTATAACTGCTACATCATCTTTCAGCTAAACCAGCTGGAAACTGTCAATTCAGCCAGTCTAAATGGGTAGTTTTCACTGCCCTATAACGGAGAATCATGGTTCGATTTCAGAGAGGGAGTCTGAGAAACAGCTACCATGGTGCACACCCAAGGAAGGCAACACCCAATCCTGGCACGGGTGCCAGCAGCCGCGGTAATTCCAGCTCCAATAGCGTATATAGCTCCAATAGCGTATATTAAAGTTGTTGCAGTTAAAAACCTCATAGTTGGATCTCAGGTCCAGGCTCGAGTTACCCTCTGTTCTGACCTGCCATCCGGATTTTCCTTGGTGCTCTTGATTGGGTGAGGGTGGCAGAACGTTCACTTTGAAGAAATTATTATTAGAGTGTTCGAAGCAGGAGCGTCGCCTGATTAAAGGTGCATGGAATAATGGAATAGGACCTCGGTTCTATTTTGATGATTTTCGGAACCCGAGGTAGTGCATAAGAGGGGCAGACTGGGGCATTTGTACTACAGTGCTAGAGGTGAAACGTGACTACTAACATGAAAGCATTTGTCAAGAATGTTTTGATTAATCAAGTTTCAAGCCAGGCGAACACGAGAGCTATCCATGAGCCAACGGCCTCAGGGTGAGCAACGGTGAACAACAGGTACACCGAATTCATTCCAGTTCCCACGGAGCACCTTTTTCGAGATCATGTGATCTTTCTTTGGCTATTTGGAGCAGCCGTGCGTAAAAATCACGTGAATATAAGATGCGTATTTATTGAACGTTCGAGCAAAAACTAAGACTGAGCCCTTAGCTTAAGCCCGGCGCATTATCCCCTGAGCTAACGGCCTTAATTGCTTGTTGTTTCATGGGCTAGTTCTCGTGTCCGGGCAGTTTTTGGTGAGGTTTTCAAGTCGCGAGGCTGGGAGAAAAATATAAAACTTGTTTGATAATTCTGCCTCGCGAGGTGAAATCAAACGAAATGGTTTCATATGGAAATGGAGACGAAGAAGAAGCCAGGGACGGAAATAACCAGCATACAGATGGATCAGCAATGAGTCAACCAAATATGAGGGGACGGATTTGCTAGGATCAAAGTTTCGGACGCACCATTTGGTTATGTGTCTCAAAGAGTTACCTGGTCTGGAAGCACAACAAGGTCAAGCACAATGTAGGTTATAGGGTAAATGCTCATAATCAAGAGACCAGGGACAATAACAACTGTGGGAGTTATCAAGCTTAAGGGGATTTCCAGAAACTTCGAAAAACAAAGGACCCTGCAACTTTCGATGGATCAGCGGGATGGCATGATCACCTTGTACACTTTGAAATGGGAACAGAAATAAACAGATGAGGCGATGCTCCCAAGGCACTGGAACTATTAACAAGGTTACGTGGACGAGCACAAGGCATTCTCAGTGACCTTGAACCGTATCAACGCAGACACTATATGGAAATGGCAGCTGCTCTAAGATGTTCCGTGCACAAATGAAGCATCGTCTTCGGAAGAAGTCTGAACCGCTGACCGAGTTAGTCCAGGACATAAAGCAGTTAGCTCGTAAAGCCTATCCAGTAGTCTCATGTAAAACACGAGAGAAATTAGCCCGAGACGGTTACATAGCTTGCCTGAATGACTCTGAACTAGAATAGTCCATTTACCAGGGAAAACCAGGAAGTCTTGAAGAAGCAGTTAAGACATCACTCGAATATAAAGCTTTTCAGAACGCAAGGAAGCGCAGATCACAAGGAATGGCAGTGAGAATGCAGCGTGAATTACTAACTGCTGATACATCCAATTTTGAGACAAGTGAAGGAAAACTTGTTAACGACACACAAATGAACAATCTGGTGGAACGGCTTGCAGGGGCCGAGAGCAATCTGATAGATATTGGTGCTGTCCTGTCCCAGTTGGATGATGAAGGGAAAGAACGTGTCGACGTCATTGCTTACTTCAATGGAACAGTCACCAAAACGAGAACGGCAATATTGCATCACCCGAAAGGACTGTTGGCTGTGACCAATGCTGTGGATCATTATCGCCACTATTTTTATGGCTTGAAGTTTTTGGTTCGTTCTCACCATGGTGCACTGAGTTGGCTGATGAGGTTTAAATAATCAAAGGTAAAACAATTCAATGGATCGACACTCCAGCTGGAACATAGGGCTGGCAAACAACAAGGGAATGCTGGCGGCCTTTCGAGCATTTCATGTGATACGTATGCCTAATGCACAAGACAAGGATAGAAGGACACCCAGGAAAATAACATCATGAGAGTAATGACAATATTCGGAAAATCACCAAACAATGATCCAGAGCAGCAGGGAGCGAGTGAGTAGTAGGGTTTAACGTCGTTTTCAACCTTGTTTCACTCATATCACGACGTTGCCTATATGTGCCAGAACACGACAGTGCTCACAGTTCCTATTACCCTGGACACTGATCAACCCAGCCAGTACAGCACCCGGTCACCCAGTTGCTTAACTTCGATGATCTGACGAGAACATAAGCCGTACCTTCCAGAGCAGTAGGACTCTAGCCGTCATTTGTCTGCATGGTAAATCCGTCATGCGAATGCCCAGATCCAACGAACTTCATTATCTCTAGTCATGGAAAGAGACCGGCGAACGACCAAAATGGTCGAGTGTATCAGCATAATTACAAGCGTCTAGTCCGTCATTCATAATCCAGCCGTCGTCCATTAGAGAATATCCGCGTCCATAATCCAAAGACCTATTCCATTTTCCACATAACAGTATTAGCACCAAATTCAAAAAGACAATCATAGTATACATAAACATAGGCTTGTCGAGCAACGGAAGCATATTGGAGCCAATGAGATTGCTTGAACTTAGAGATGACATCCTCTACTGGCAATGGTTCGGAGACGGGAAACAATCCTCCTGGCAGCTTATTGTTCCCAGATCTTGGCGGGACGACACTCTTAAAGCAATGCAGTGACTGGGGTTAAGGGTATATTGGAATTAACAAAACATGTAGTAGAGTAATGTGAGGAATGATAAGCATGTAGAGCTCCAGCAAAGACGTTCATCGCACCTATGAATCAGTACCTGACAGGATAACCACTCAGGAGGATTGCTCTCGACATTTAAGGCCAGACATGGAAGCCGAAACAATTACCAAAATTGCCATGGATGCATTCGTCTGCCGATATGGTCTACCTTTTGAGATTCATTCCCCCCCCCCCCCCCGGATGTATCTTCTAAAACAACACGTGGACCGTCAGAAATCGAGTCTTGATAGTGAACAAAGCATAGGTACCAAGAGATGGGAACATTCCCCGCACACCCCTGAGAAACCACACGCGTCAGCCAGGACTGGACAAGGGAAAATCAACCACCAAACCGTTATTATACCAACAAATTCGCAATTAATCCACCTTCCTCAGCTTCTTCCCAATCAACCAGCGCAAAGACGTATTCTGTTCGTGTATCAATCCACTAGAACACCCAAGGGCTATGTTATCCTCAAGAAGAACGCCACAAAAGGGTCGCAGGCAAATGCCTTCATGTCTGGACAACTGAACACAACACCCAATACGCCAATCATGAGTGATGACAACAGGGAGCAGTCGAAAGCGGCATCAAACAAATAGGATGGGCCTCATCTACTCATCAGGCAATACCACCAGCAAAGAAAGCCTCCAATTCCAAAAAACACCACGGACAAAGGCCCCACAACCAGCAAGGACTCCACCAGAGGAAAGGATACGCTCCCGAAGGTCAACATCCATTTCCTCTCTTGAAGCGATGACACCCTCACCGGACCGAGACAGAAGCCAAGACAGCAGATTTTGACGTGCCAGTATCTGTCAGCCAGTCGTCTACAACACCGCTCAGTCAGCCGAACAAGCTGGCGTCACATACTGATCAATCAGCGATCGGCAGATTGCAATATCACCGGCCAATGAACGAGAAGCATTTGATCAAGTTGTACTTCCTGTCAGCTTCTATAAATATTGTCGTTAGTACCGACATCGTCAGTCCTCTCTGGGACTCAATGCAAGACGAATTTCCAAATAGGAAGTTCCAGGACTAACGACCAGAATAATAAAGGCTCCATAACCATAGCCATTCGTAACTGCTCAACCATGAATCTTTTGACTTGTGAGTGAATAGGGTTTAACGTCGCTTTCAACATATTTTTCAGCTATATCACGACGGGGAAGGGAAGGGAGGGGGAGTGGCGGGGGTACCTACCTGTAACAGAGCAGATCTAATGCTGCCATTTTATAGTGCTGTCCCACTGAAATATCATACCGTAGGCAGACAAGACACTCCACTCCGTCACATTGTACTGACACCGAGTGAACCAGTCCTTGTTCTATCCTCTGAATGTTGAGCGTAAGCGAAGAAGCAAAAAGTTCCATTTTTCAAGACTACTACTGACAACTTACCCATCGAACATGCGACAACACACCCAACAGAAGTTCTGAATGTTTCTTAAAAACCGCTGCATGGCCGTCTGTAATACTACTCAGTTAACTCCTAAGATTGATGGTCTGTGATTCAACGAGCTCTTCCATCATTATGTATCATTATTTCATTAGTCTATTCCATTTGACTGAGGATTTTTATAGGTAAATATGTACCATGGCCTCTTGAACTCAACTGAGACAAATCACGCAAAAAAAACAAGAAAAAAAAACAAAATCAGCAAGGTCATTCCCTCATGATTCAGAACCATTGATAATTGTAGAAGAATTTTGAGAAATTAAGAAGTGATCAGGTGATCGACCCCACCCCCTTACATTTTGTTGAATATTATCATTATCAAGACATTTAAACATAGTATTTCTCACAATCTATTTGAGCAAGCTACTCAGAGTTAGGCTTTGAAACTGTTTCAATATAATCAATATAACAATAACATGATTTTTGAGGGCGTTATACTTTTTTATTGGCCCGACATCAATAATTAGCAGCCCAACATAGTCATTAGCGGCCCAAGGGCCCGAAGGCCGCTAATGACTATGGCGGGCTGCTAATTATTGATGGAGGGCCAATAAAAAAGTATAATGTCCCGAAAAAAATCATGTTATTACTATTATTACCAGTTTCAAACCAAGCTTCAATAAAAACAACGAGTTCACTGGATTGTGAATGCGAGAGCTCGTCCATTCTCACTCCGCGCGTACAGATCAGAGAGTGATCTCTTCTTGTTGTCGTCTGCTAAAGCATTACATCACCATGGTAAGCCCGAGTCACCGATCTTACGTCACTGTGTCAAAGGTCAGGTAGCGGGCCGATATTCGGCTGCAGCTCATTATCGGCCCGCCGCCCGCCGATGTTGTTTTATCGGTCTGATATGAGGTTTTATGACACGCCGAAATTAGGGATATCCTACAGAGAACGTCCCGGTAACTGGTAATAATATACAATAGTGGTCAGGAAATCTCTACGGCTATACATTCACGGGATACCGGTACATTGATTTTTGAAGAGAAAAGTATGTCATCACCTGTTGACGGACATAATTTGTGAATGAATGAAAATCCAAGTCATTCAAGTGACAAGTCCAATCGTTTAGCTTTCAATGTACATCAAATATATCAACATGGCAGTGTGACCAACATCACAGCATTAGGACTCCGACGCGAACTGAACTCTTGGAAATCCCGCGCCCCCAGTTGAAATCCTGCCTATATTAAGATGGGCACTGCCCAAGTCAGAATCAGCAGTGATTTTCATCAAAAATCACCAGAAATTTTCATCAAAAGTAGGTCAGCTCAGAAATGTACCTTCATGCCAAAAATCAAGGTTCTAATGTCAATGGTTCTTCTTATTTTGCCGACGAAAGGATTCGGATAGACCCTACCCCCCCAAATCCAAAATGAGTCATTTTCTCACATGTGGCCTTTTTTGGTCCATATGTCCATATAGTTGCCCACCTTCCGGAATGTCCATCCTATCTGGAAGGTGTATCTAGGGGTCTACAATCAAGAAACATTGTGAAAATTTCCTTGACCAATATGTGAATTAAAACGAAAATGAAAACCTGAGCAGTTGAAGTCCCCCAACATTGAAACAATTGATTTGGTTTGGAAGCGTAACATTCAGTACCCGCTGTGGAGAGCAATCTCAAGAGAGATCCAGTGGCAAGGTACCCACAATTACTGAATTTGTCCTAATCCAGTCAGGTGAGGTTATTGTCCGGAAAAGAAATTTTAACTTGGCCCTAGGGTGGCGACACCTATAGATGGATAGGCATGAAAAACAATCCCAAGCCAGATCTTGATGTGACGTAGCCTACCCACATACCAAACCTGAAAAGAATCCATTCAGGTTTTCTGAAGTTGATGTTCGGAAACGAAGTCGTACTTGCGCACAGACGGATGAACCCCAATACCATAGTCCCCCTTTAGCCCTTATGGTGACAGGGGACAAACTAGAGCAATTTCAGGGCCTTGGATTATCGCTTACATTGCTGCTTCAATGACATCTTCCCATATCTAAGTCGAACACTACACGTTGCCTTGGCTGAATATAACACATCACCTGATCAGAATATGGTTTTGATGATGTCATAGCTCTATAAATATCCCATGGTCCATATTAAGGAGAAGTGCTATGTATGACCTGTTTAAAATTCAAATCTGATTGGCTACCAGTATTCGACTTAAATTAGCAACAATACAACTAGCTAAGATTCATAGCGTCTCCCTTCCCTCAATGCTATGCCGACGACAAATACATTTCCCAGTTGGTCACTCGAACATCTCCATGGCACACTTATTATTACCTTTGCGCCCTATTGGACCTTCATTAACTTGAGAAAATGGGCCGCCATGAATACAAATACCATAATCGATGTTGGGATCATCATCCCCTGTATACACAGGGTCTATTATGACGGAAATGCACATCTTCTTGACCCTCGATTTCAGGTGATTTTGAGGCTCCATAGGGATAATTTTAACGTCTGTAATTAATATATGACCGACGAAGGGTCATTTAGTCTGCCATTTCTGTATTATTATTCATGGCGGCCCATTTTCTCAAGTTAATGAAGGTCCAATAGGGCGCAAAGGTAATAATATTAGCACGCCATGGAGATGTTCGAGTTACCAACAGGGAAATGTATTTGTCATCGGCATAGCGTTGAGGGAAGGGAGACGCTATGAATCTTAGCTACAATACAACCACCACTTGCCATATTTGAAAATCAACCTGTAACCATCTGGGTCATCTATACGCGATAAGACTGACCCTGGGATCGTGTGTATCCATTCTCAGCCTACTTTCGGCAGCTGTAAGAGGGAATTTCCTGAAATCAATACCACATGACTTCGTCAGCCAATCAGCTAAAGAAACAAGGTTGAAAACGACGTTAAACCCTACTACTCACTCACTCCTTTTAGACAGCCTTTCAACTCCATCAAAAAGAAACTTGGATTGAATTACATCTTGAAGGGCACTTTGATTGCCAACAGTTTTGAACAGAGCATATTTTGAGAAATGGTCCTGAAGCCTGATGACGTAGGCTCCCTACATCCATGACAATACCACTTCTATCCCTTGATGCAATGCAGGCCCCCAACATCCATGGCAATTAAATGACAGGTGAGGATCGTTAAACAATTCAATTAGCCTGTCACCGCCCTCGTGTAACATGACATCAACTTAATTGCCAGCGTGAGGTCCCCGAGCTGGCACAGTCTGAATAGTGATCTTTAATTTGGTGTATCGGGTTACATATAGGCCTTCACCCCTTGCGAGACATGTACTTTGCGTTGACAATGACAATTTAATTGGTTTCGTGTTAAGCAATCGATGTTAGATTTCTGGATAAGTGTTCACGTGTCATGTACAGATGAATGAAAATACAATTCATCACGTGACTGAGAGATATATAAAATATGTCATGGTATGGGACCATTGGCTTCTAAATATTGTTTTCAAGTGATTGAATTATTACACTGATTACCATATTCAAGTTTGGTGCATCAATCATTCTTGAGATATGGTCTGATGATGAAGAGAAAATGGGGACCGACCGGACATGTAAATTAGTTGAGGGGTAGAAGGTGAAAGACTAACCATTCAAGACAAGCTCTAATTTCTGAAACAAAAGAACCAAGTAACGAAAAATATTTGGAGGTCAGTGTTTTATTGTACTTTCAGTACATCATGCCTACGATGGATTTAGTATTGGCAATAGTGACCTCCACTCAAAAGAGTTCAGGTCGGGTAATGGCGACTCCAGCTTAAGCGTCGGCAATAGTGACCTCCACTTCGACTCCAGGTTCGATGCTGATGGAGGTCTGGATATTTGTCAAGGAAAATACTCAAATTTTTATCAGCGATTCCTATACCATTTAGCCATTTTCTCATAAATAATACCCAAAAAAACCTTCACCGTATCATACTTAGCATTCATAACAAATATAAAGTAATGAAGGTCTCTGCGATTTATATAATTAAAACAAATTAACTACCGGTATTTCAGTTACATGAAATACAATCCCTGACAACAAATTGCAACAGTAACCATTAACCATATCCCGGGGATGCATCCAAAGTGACATCCAATCACAATGTCAATAACGGACTCAAAATTAATTACAATTCTATGTAATACAGAAAAGATAGATCTGTAGCAACTATTACTTATATCACTTCAGGAAATTGTAGAATTCGGAAACGTTGTCGAATTCGGGAACAGTTGCCGAATTCGGAAACAGAAAGATTCCCGAATTCGGCAACGTTCCCGAATTCAGAATCCTATATGATTTTCAAAGCATGAGCGACGTAGGACAAAACACACATTTTTTCACCTGTAGAAAACGCCAGGTAGAATTTCCGAATGCCAGGATGAAATGCCATAGAAAAGGTGCTGCCACCTGTTGGTACAATAAAATTATATCCGATCGCTAAGACAAACACCCGATCACATTTTATGTGAAACAAGAGCCCAAGGGGCTTCAATATATGCCAGTATATCTGGAATTACACTGGTCCGAATTTCTAGGTTGTTCATGGCCTTAATCCGAATCGGTAGCTAGCAATCCAGAGAAAGGTCTATGATTTTATGCTTCTGAAATCGACAATAGTCAAAACACAAGAAAATAGTAGTTTTCTTTCAAATGGATTCCATTCAGGCGCGAAAAATTTTCATGATGGTAGAAGGATGTGAAGAAAGTGATGAAGTAAACCTTTGTTCTTGAGTTAATAAACAGGTATAAAGTTCATAAAGGGCCCCTCTCCCCATTAAATTAGTAAATGTATGGGTTTTATTTCACAACAATTTAACTAAATGTAGCTGTTTCTTACATGTATCAAACATGGGAGACAACTCCACAGGACAAATGCCATATACATGTAGGGGAGACAACTCTGAATATTCCAACCTAACACATATAGGCAGCTAAACTTGATTCAGTTTTGGGGGACTGTGACCTTGACCTTTGACAAATTGATCTCTCTTTGCAATGCGAGTAAGCTATACCCAAAGTTTGGTACCAATCCATACCTTGAAACTAGAGAGATCGCATGGACAACTAATGTTAATGGATGAATGGACAGAACGCAACATCGCATTACATGACCTCGTCTTCGACAGGTATATGAAAATGTGACTTTTAATGATTTCTTGACTTTGGGGTCACAGTGACCTTGACCTTTGACCCACATTTTGGTATGTAACACATGTCCCTCTAATGTATCTACTGGCACAAAAAAGGTTATTTTTAATAAATTTCCTGATTTTTGGGTCACAGTGACCTTTGACCTTGACCTATATTTTAGTATGCGATGCTTCATTTCCCCCTACTGAATCCACTCACAAGCAAGAGCCCAAGGGGCTTCAATATACGCCCGTATATCTGGAATTACATTGGTTCAAATTTCAAGGTTGTTTAATAGCCTTGATTCCAATTGATCTAGCAATTATGAGAATGTAACATATATCACATCTTATATTGAATGATAAACTAAAATGAGCTTAACTCTTGGTAACTAGTTGACCGTGAAGCAAGAGCTGAGAGCTCACATATCCCACACTGAAATCGACAATAGTCAAACACAAGAAAATAGTAGTTTTCCTGCAAATGGATTCCTTTCAGACGAGAGAATTTTTCATGAAGGAAGAAGAAAGTGATGAAGTAAACCTTTGTTCTTGAGTTAATAAACAGGTGTGAAGTTCATAAAGGACTCCTCTCCCCGTTAAATTAGTAAATGTATGGTTTTTATTTCACAACAGTTTAACTAAATGAAGCGCTTCAAACATGGGAGACAACTCCACAGGACAATACCATATAAATGCAGGGGAAAGAACTTCGAATATTCCAACAATATTCCAACACATTTAGTCAGCTAAGCTTGTTTCAGTTTTGGAGGACTGCGACCTAGACCTTTGACAAATTGATCTCATATGTATGGCTCCACTTTGCCATGCGAGTAAGGTATATTCAAAGTTTGGTACCAATCCATACCTTGAAACTAGAGCTATCGCATAGACAACAAATGTTAATGGATGAATGGACAGAACGCAACATCGCATTACACGAGCTCGTCTTCGACAGGCATATGAAAATGTGACTTTTAATGATTTCTTGATTTTGGGGTCACAGTGACCTTGACCTTTGACCTTGACCTCAATTTTGGTACACAACACATCGTCTTCCCTCAATCTATCAATGCACACAAAAAATCATGATTTTTAATCATTTCCTAATTTTGGGGTCACAGTGACCTTGACCTTTGACCTTGGCCTAAATTTTGGTACATGACAAACCGTCTCCCCTCAATTTCTCAATGGAAACAAAAAATCATGATTTTTAACAATTTCACGATTTTGGGGTCACAGTGACCTTGACCTTTGACCTTGACCTACATTTTGGTATGTGACACATTGTGTCCCCCTAATGTATCTACCGACACAAAAAATGTTATTTTTAATAATTTGGTAATTTTGGGGTCAGTGACCTTTGACCTTGACCTAATTTTTGGTATGCATCACTTCATTCCCGCCTATTGAATCCACTCACAAAAAATTAGAAATTTTTAACGATTTCCTGATTTTTCGATCACACTGACCTTTGACCTCTGACCTTCATTTAATATGCAACACATCGTTCTCCCTCTAGGGCATCCACTCACCAAAAATTAGAACTGTAGACAGAAAACTGTCAACGATCAATGATTTCCTGATTTTTGGCAACAGTGACCTTTGACCTCTGACCTCGACCTCAATTTTGGTACGCGACACATCGTCTCCACCTGGCGTATCCACTCACAAAAAATTGCAACTATGGATAGAAAAAGTTCACAGATATAGACCGGACACTAACACTTCAGTGATTTCCTGTTTTTTAGGCCAGTGACCTTTAACCTGTGACCTCGACCTTCATTTTGGTACGCGACACATCGTCTCCCCGTAGGGTATCCACTCACCAAAAATTGGAGCTGTGGATAGGAAACTGTCCCAGATATAGACCGGACACGAGAACCGGACAGACGGACGGAAACTGCCATCACATAATACGTCCGTCTTTTGGGCGGACGTATAAAAATTAGAAATTTTTAATGATTTCCTGATTTTTCGGTCACACTGACCTTTGACCTCTGACCTCGACCTACATTTGGTATGCAAACACATCGTTCCCCCCCTACGGCATCCACTCACCAAAAATTAGAACTGTAGTCGATAGAAAGCTGTCAATGATCAATGATTTCCTGATTTTAGGCAACGGTGACCTTTGACCTCTGACCTCGACCTCAATTTTGGTACGTGACACATCGTCTCCACCTAGCGTATCCACTCACAAAAAATTGCAACTGTGGATAGAAACCATTCACAGATATAGACCGGACACGAACACTTCAGTGATTTCCTGTTTTTTTAGGCCAGTGACCTTTGACCTCTGACCTTCATTGTGGTATGCGACACATCGTCTTCCCATAGGGTATCCACTCACCAAAAATTGGAACTGTAGATAGAAAACTGTCCCAGATATAGACCGGACACGAGGGACGGTCGGACAGACGGACGGAACCCGCCATCACATAATACGTCCGCCTTTTGGCGGGCATATAATAAGGGTGGATTTGGGCGTCAAAGTTGTCGAATTCGTCAACTTTTTTTCCGAATGTTCCTGAATTCGACAACGTTTCCGAATTCCACAATTTCCCGAAGTGATATACACATGTCCAACTAGACACTATAGTGCTAAGCGATAATGTTATACGAACATGCCCCAGTCTACAATAACATGCAAGTTTGACGCACCATACCTCTTCGGCAGTATTCGATTTACGAAAGGATACGATTTGTTTGACAATCTCAGATGGACTGTGAAGATCAATGAGCCGCTTATGAATCCTCATCTGGAAGCGATCCCATGTCTTGGACCCCTCACCACATGGTGTTTTCCTCGTCGTGATGCGAAGGATCTTGGTGGGCATTCGCACGGGACCTTTCACCTTCAACTGCTTCTCTTTGGCGCCCTTGATCAGGTCAGCGCATACTGTCAACACAGATGAGTAATCATGGTTTACTTTGAATAAATAGGGTACTCCAGAGATTAGAGAGATCCACTTTAAAAACTGATTAAATACAAGTTTATTCATATTGCTGGGTTACCATGGGCATCGCTGGTTGTGAACAACCCAATGTCTGAACCCAATGCATGTCATTTTTCTAGCTTTGAATATCTCTACGCAATGAAGCTCGCTCATTCAGTCTGCACCCGTTTCATGTGGCAAATATTCACTAGCTGTACACATTTCTACAGGGACAACAAGGGAGACAACTCTCGGCCCTTAGGATTTCACGGAACCAGTTAATTTGCGTACACTTCGCCATTCATAAGATGGCTTGCGAATCGTGTGTCTCCATTATCGCGGGGCGATATCCGGTACTTTAACGCATTCTGTTCAGCCTTCATCCGGCGGAGAACAGACTGGAGAATCTGATAAATTACAAGTTTTCATACCACTTCGGAAACAGATATTGCCTGAGCTTACAAAAGATATAGGTATGAATAACTTTCATATCACCCAAGAGGCATTTTAGATCTGTAATTTTGAACAAGTAGGGCAGCACATGACTCAAAAATGGTGGGTTACGTTGGGGTTACGTCGGTAGACTTTAGCTGATTGGCTGACGAAGTCATGTGGTATTGATTTCAGGAAATTCCCTGTTGCACTTGCCAAAAGTAGGGTGAGAATGGATACACAAGATCCCAGGGTCAGTCTTACCGCTTATAGATGATCCAGATGGTTACAGGTTGGGAACCAGTTCCGACAGCATGTTAGTACTATGTATTAATACTTGGTATTCGAGTACCCGTTGACAACTGCCAAGTTGAGCCAATATGCGCTCCAGCCAGTCATTAGATTCATGATGCTATTTTTAGCCCCACTTTTTAATGTTTTCCTTTTCTACCATACAGCTTTAAATGTCCACACAAGTAGCTATCTGAACATATTTTAAGTATAGTGATTATTGTAGTCAATTTATGCTTTGCTTATTCTTCAGAAA
The DNA here is from genome assembly GCA_036873755.1 of Hanleya hanleyi. Classification (NCBI taxonomy): domain Eukaryota; kingdom Metazoa; phylum Mollusca; class Polyplacophora; order Lepidopleurida; family Hanleyidae; genus Hanleya; species Hanleya hanleyi. The sequence goes on from JAVTVY010023337.1 coordinate 32,211, forward strand.
ATGTTAACAACAGCCAAGATCTGGTAATGAAACGAAAGCTTTCCAGCCTGTTTGCCTCTGCGTTAGCCCATGTGCGAGTCATGTGATGATCATTGATAGTCTCTCTCAATTCCTCGTTATAATGGCCGCATTGCACGGGCTACGGATCTATGATGTTTGTCACTTAATATTACCAATAAATATATTAATGAAACCACAAACTATGACAGGCCCGTAGCCAAGGGGGGTTTTCTGGGTTCAGGCGAACCCCTCTTTCAGAAATTTTAGATATTTTTCTCATATAAATGCCCTTTTCAAACACTGAAGTGAACCCCCTATTTGCCCCATTTCCCATACAGCGAACCCCCCTATGTGCCCTTTTGGAGTGAAGGCGAACCACCCCTCAGTAAATCCTGGCTACAGCCATGTACGATATATGAATGGAGTAATAGGATTGTCAGGCAGTCAGTTGTGCATATTTTCAAAATCTAAAGGTCACATTTAGGTGAGGGGCCGTCTACAAATTTTGGGTATGAAGTACCCACAACTTTGTACCCGTTCACAGGTACTCGAGTAACCATTTCAGCACTACTAGACTAGTACTGTGAAGACAAATGATTCTCCATCATTCAGGAGAATAAACTAAATTGAACTTGTCAGTGCTATTAGTTTATTGTGGATTGCCATGAAAAACCCGACACAGACCCGAAAGAAGGTTCTGCAAAAATTTGAAATCCCCAGGCCTGAACTCTGTTGTACTGCTGATAACATCATATGCAATCAGGAGTTACCTACCCTTTTCTAGACTCTTCACATTTCTGCTGGTGAGCGTGATGCGAATACGATGAATTTGAGCTTCTTCTGTGGGAACCTTACCAGCGTCTTTGTAAGCCTGGCATAAAAGAACAAGTTAAACATAACACAGATTATCAAACTCCTAATACAGGTTTCCTTAGTTTCCTCAGTCCATCATTTTTGAAAATTGCACGAGTGCTAAAAATCGCACTCCTCAGAACTGTGAGAAGTGCTAATCACACTCCTTAAAATAACACTCCGCAAATACACCAGAAGGGTAGACTTTCACACCATAATATTTGCAGTCTACAATTACCTCGTAAATAGGAAAACTGAACATATTTTATATTAATTTTCCGATTTTATATGAACTGTATAACATTGTAATGTTGAATGACAATAAAAAAAAATTGTAAAATCTGCATGTCTTGTTTTCTTTCATTTGGTAATTTTGATAAGAAATATTAGACTTGCAATGCGAGTTGAGCAAGACAAATTGACAAATAGTCATTCAAATGATTCTGATGTTAAAATAATATAAATCAGCCGAGTGTCAATTATGAACCTGAGGAACATCGTTTGATTATTGATGCCTAGTTACAGTTTATTTGGTTACGTGTAGCTTGACACTGTAACATACTTGTCAATTACTCTCCCTTTAATCCGTCCATCTGCCGTATATGCTGTCCACGTGTTTCGCGCATAGTTTGCACCAAACTTCGCGCACCATTTCGCAGCCCGATTCATCATGTTCGGTTCTATATCCGATGCAGTCACCAATATTCCAACGAGTAAATGTTGAGAGATGAACGCTCGCACCTGCCATAATGCATATATAGCAACAGTTTCTAAACTTCTTCGATGTTTGCTCTCGAGTCTGCAAACATGTGCGCTTTAACTGTTGCTATACAGTACATTAAATATGATTGGTCTGTGTTCCGTAGCCTGCCAATCAGATAGACCGTTGCGTTGAGCATGAAATACAGCACTGCGCTATACGTCATCGGAACTTGTGCAGTCGCCCAAACTAAGTTGATGTGTTACCAAGCGGCCGATTTTCGTGCCGATTTTGTTTCAGTTCATATCTGAATCGAGGAGTGCGATTATTCGCGCCCCTCTGGAATTTTGGATGCCAAAATTGCTATCTATTAGTGAACATGTCCAATTTAATTCACCGCCAAATGCTAGGACACTCACACGATGGGTTATCAAAACGAGTACGGTACTGAAGCACACCTGTAGCCTAGTTATGTACTTTAGGATGAATATATAATCACTAAGTTTTGACTATCCATTGTGTAACCAAGCTGGAGGTCAGCGGTGAATTAAATTTAAATATTTCGCTGAGAGTGAGTATGATTTAACGTTGATTTGAACAATGCAGGCCTGCAAGTGGCTCAGTGTTAAAATATAGGAGAAAATATAAGAGGAAATTTGCAAAAATATAGGAGAAATATAAGAATTTTCTGAATAAAATATAGGAAAATATAGGAAATAAAGGAGTGTAAGACAGGTCTGTACTACATTGTATGTTCCAAACTTGGTAGTTAACTTTTCTGGTGTTTAATCAAATTACTTTCACTGAATGCGGTCATAGTGATGGTGTTTTCAGGTGACCTGTTTCATTGTTTGATTCAAGATAGAGAGATTTAAATGTTTTCATATTTGCAGAGCATAGAATTTCATAGAAAGGAGGCGAAATTTTTTTCTGAAATGAATTTCCTCTATCAGTTTGACTCATTACAGGACATTGATGAAAGTTTTCATGAGAAAAAATCAAAATATAGGAGGTTTTGAGGAAAATATAGGAATGACAATGTTTCAGTCATCATGGTCATATCGTCACGTTTGAATACTATTACTTTTCACACCTGAGAACCCCATTTGTGGGATCCCATTCCTGTTTACACCCGGTACCCCAAGGGTAGACAACGGGTAGGGTCCTATTCCATTTTACACCCGGGAACCCCACAGGTATCCCAGTTATTCTAACTGAGATATTTATGAAGAAAATGACAATACTGATGTCGGTAGTAATAATAAGGTTGTGCGACTCAGTCATGGCTACATACAGACCGAGTTGCATATATTTGGTTAGGTGGTAACAAGCAATTTGTCTAAATTGACACTGTTAGACTTGGTGACCTGAGAAAATATGGCCAATCTCGCCAATTCAATAGCTGTGACTACATGCATTTGTTCTGTTAGGTTAGTTCTCCTAAGCAGTCATTCTCGAGATATGGTGGTAACAAGAAAATGGGGACACGCGGACAGACATGTATACATGATGATGACAATACCCCAACACCAAATTGGGGGAGTAAAAATTATGGATCATTTTCTCTGAGAAAATATGTTGCCTAGGCTGGTCTGCCGAATAATTCAAATGATTTAAAATATTCCAGTTATACTCACAAACTACAGATCTACAGGCCCCAAAAATTTGAAGAAATCAGGTGATCTCAAAAAAGTTATGTGAAATTCGCCATAGATAGTTGTTTATGTACTTTATATTTGCATAACCTATAGCCAGGCTTGCCAGCATATAAAAAATGAAAGCCTTTACTGGCTTTAGTGTCACGTTACGGACTACTATAACAGGTTAGGTTGAATACCTCATATGGGGTACTGTACCTAATTTGAGGTACAGTACCTCATTTGAGGTAACATGTCTGGCCTTACTATCTTGGTCATTTTCAGCAAATTATTATCATTAAACAGACTACACATTTGAATCAATGATTTTGAAATTTTGAGAACGATAAATCTCTTTAATTTAAACATTTATTAATCTCTCTAGCACTCAAATAAAGAATGCATATAATGACATGATTTTATGTTGTGAACGTGTGTAAATTTCAAGGATGTAGATATATTGACTAGTTTACAAATTGAATTCAAATGTCTGACACATCACACATTCTGCTAGCATGGCAATGTCAGAAATACTGGGCAGTGCCAGAGGACTGTTTCCATGTGTGTACATGCTAGCAGTGTGTCATTCTTTTGCCATAAAAATTCATTTAGTGAGCTACTTACTACAGTTATAGCCCTGTAATTTGCACGCGGCCAGTAGATAGAAGAATGCCACAATATACAGTCAGAATTTATTTATGAAATATCTCTTAAACACGACGTATATTCAACACATTTTTCAATGTTAAAAAATTAGACCATGAAATTAAAATGTGTAGTCTGTTTTATGATAATAATTTGATGAAAAATGACCAAGATAGTAAGGCCAGGTATGTGATCAACTGATCCATGCCCTCCAGGGTTTGAACAGATGTGTGAATTAATGCATGAATATGTGAAAACTAAAACTGATATGGCAATATACCTCAATTGGGGTATAGCACTTTACCTCATTTGAGGCACACTGTAACTCATTTAAGGTATTGTACCCCAAATTAGGTATAGTACCCCATAATATGAGGTATTCAACCTAACCTGTATACTTCTTGACCTGTACATGTTGTTGTTGTTGTAACAACCACGTGTTCAAAGATTGGGATGAAAATTTGTGTTTTCTATTTAAATTCAATAGTTTATTCATTCGAACTCGCTACTGTTTATATCTATTCACCGTCTCTCACCATTTTTATGAAACTTTGGCCGACTTAATCAAAGAAATACACTTTGAACAGCGGTGAGCCAAAATGTTCACTGCTTCGATCGGATTAGCGAGGAAAAAGGAAGTTGGTTGGACTGGTCTATTGGGCATTGAGAAGTGGACCATGGGGTGTCAGCTTGGAAGCTACCATGGTGTGTTCGAGAAAAGTGAAATAGGGAAGAATTAACACATCCATACCACAGACAGTATCAATTCTAATAATTTTAAGTATGAGCACATGGTAATCTTTTTCATTTATTGTGTAGATTCACCGGATATCAAACACCTCATCCACCTTTCATGAAACCAGAAAATGGACGAACCCCAAAACCAGAAAATGGATGAACTCAATGAAAGTCACGCGGCGGCGACGTTAACACTATATAAAAATAGTATCGCTACAGTTTTCAACGATGGAAGACATTAGACATAAATGCAAAATGACATTGTTATCTTATATTTCAAACATTGGATCTATGGAGACTGTGACAAGTCACTGACCGACTCGACAAATTGAAATATACCTCGGAAGCGTCAAGATGAAAGAGCATGCCATTGTCTGAGATCCTATGTTCAGTCCTACTAACTACCAAAACTCACCAAAAACTGTTGTGGAATCTCGGTAAATATTTCAAACCGATAAATGAATGTTGAAAGTAAGATATTATTGCTGAATGTGATATCTTATCCAATCTTTGGTGTACCGGTATAACTGCCTTGTCACGCGGGACCACAGGCTCGCAAAACAAGAGTTTTGGGGGGTGTGGGCGGTGGTATTAGGGAGAAGTGTCGAAATATGGAGTGTCTATATATAACCTCATGCTTTATGGATTTATATAAAGCATGGGATTATATATAGAGATCCCATATTTCGACACTTCACCCTAATACCACCGCCCCAAAAACTCTTGTTTTGCGGGCCTGTGCGCGGGACCATATCGTTCAACTATATTATTTATAAATTTTAATGAGAGAATACACGAATTGTCGATCTGGCCTATAGTATTGGACCCTTCTACGGGTTAATATTTTGATTTAACAGAGAGTACTACAGTCTGATTGTCGGTCGTCTGAAAGTGGCAAAAAAGAAGAGTTATTGCCCCTTTGTCAGGAGCAAGATTCAGATACAGCAACATATATCACATGTTATATTGAATGATAAACTAAAATGGGCTTAACTCTTGGTAACTAGTTGACCTTGAAACAAGAGCTGGGAGCTTACATATCCCACACTGAAATCACAAGAAAATAGTAGTTTTCCTGCAAATGTTCTCGATTACCACACACTGAAGACAAATACTGTTTGGAGGACAAAAACATGTTCCGAAAATCAAACATGTTTGATTCCAGGAACTTGTCCCTCGAATAGAATTTTCCTGCTTCTCGGCACCTCACACTGCAGACAAAACATGTTCTCATCAGTGTTTTTGTTCTAATACAACAAAATGTTCGTAGTGTGAGTTAGGCTTAACAACTGACATGCGCTGTTCGGAGTTTCCGCCATTTGCGTACACTTCGCCATCCATAAGATGTCTTGCGAATCGTGTGTCTCCATTATCGCGGAGCGATATCCGGTGTTTTACCGGATTCTGTTCGGCCTTCATCCGGCGGAGAACAGACTCGAGAAATTTGATAAATTACAGGTATTCGTACCACTTCTGAACAGATATTGCCTGGGCTTACAAAATATATAGGTATGAATAACTTTCGTATCATACAAGAGGTGTGGTGGATCTGTAATTTTGAACAAGTAGGACATCACATGACTCGAAAATGGCGAGTTACGTTAGGGTTACGTCGGTAGACTCTTGCTGATTGGCTGACGAAGTCATGTGGTATTGATTTCTGGTAATTCCCTCTTGCAGTTGCCGAAAGTAGGCTGAAAATGGATACACACGATCCCAGGGTCAGTCTTATCGCGTATAGATGACCGAGATGGTTACAGGTTGGAGTTTCCGCGTGATGCTGTACTTTCAACATGTATGTCAACATGGAGTTTAGCAGTGCGGAAAGAGGTACTAATGTCCTACATTATCCGAGGCCGTGTCGAGTGACCATTTTCTGCGAAAACCCGAAAAGATGTAAAGATGTTGGCAAAAGAGAATGTTCACCAGTCTAATTTTTATTAAATTTAAGTGAGTAAACACCTTGTCTAAGTGTTTGAATTATTATAGGGATTACCGTATTTCCTTCAAGCACACACACCCTAGCTGAGGGAGGCCTACCCAACAGGGAAGATAGGCCTACTGGTCCGTAGGCGAAGGTAGTCGAGGGTCGATTGCTTCCTATCAAAGCTCATATACCCGTGCTGAAGGTTTGTCGCATCTTTAAAGGCTTTCAAAGCAAACTGGGCGCGTCCGGGTTGCATCTCTCGTCAGGTGCAGCGGTTGAGTGGTATCTCAGGGTTTTAGACACTCCCAGATAGTGAGCATTTAAATTGATGTTCCAATGTTGTTTGTTTTTACTGAACGGATTCTGCACAAAATAGATGATTCTGAACCGCCTGTGATGAATGCATTAGGTAAAGAGCGTCAGTATCCGCCATTAGGTCATCCATGACAACCAAGGTGTTCGGCTCCAAGTCGGTCAGGTTGGGTAGGCCTTTCTGAGATACACCATTCTCTAGATAACAACTTTAGAACGATTATTATGGATTAAGAATACTGATCAGCGATACGGATTTTATATTTTTGGAACATCATGATGTCTTGTCGGCATCATTGAAAACTGTTGACCGCTTCTCTCTTGCAGGAAACCAGCCTATGTTTATGTATACTATGATTGTCTTTTTTGAATTTGGTGCTAATACTGTTATATGGATATGGAATAGGTCTTTGGATTATGGACGCGGATATTCTTTAATGGACGACGGCTGAATTATGAATGACGGCCTAGACGCTTGTATTTCCATGAACGTGATATCTCGTACGCTGCCTACCAATCCCGTAACCCCGCACGACCCGGGCGATGGGTGAGATGAGTTTCTGGACGAAATGCGTCTTGCCTGAACCCGTCGGCCCCGCGATGAGGCGGGTGAAAGGATGTTGCCACATGTGGTTCATGGTTGGAGGTGCATCCGCTGACGTGCTAGCTGGCTATGTCGATTTTGGTACGAGTGAACCGGGGTCATTGAAGCACTGGTTTGGGCGTCGAGCCTTGTCGCCGTTATCGGAAAGTTAGGGTGTTCACCATGCCAAGAAGTTCTTGTAGGAAAAGTCTCCCCAGGTCTGCCTGTTGTGCTATCGGGACTTTGACGTTTCTATATTCCAGCAGTCAAATTTTTACCCAGCCTCAAAAAGAGTGCGATGTTCATCGCATAACAATGATGAAAACAGCTTGGTCATAAGTGTCGTTAACCTGGTATCTTCTTCCTTATTACCGAGAGGATAATCAGCTTTAGAGACTGTCTACGGCCTCCAGTGGAACACTTCCCACTATAGCTTCGAGTTGACATATTACAAGTGATATTTTAGAAGCTAAGAGTTGTCAGACCACTCGCAACAAGTAAAGCCCAGAGTAGAAACAACTTGAAGTAGTGAACTTATACACTGTTGGTTTCAGGTAACTTCACTAATTTTTATTTTCAGAAAATGCCATGTTTTTATTACATTTTAAACTATTTTTTTTGTCTGACCTGATTAGGTGGCAACAGGAAACTCTACGGATACCGCTAGTAAATTGGAGCGATATGTTAGAGGTGGGAAAAATTGACGTCTGGTGACTAAATAGCAACCATATGGCTCTACATGAAAGCATTCGTCGACATCTAACATTCAGACCCGAGACTTCGGTGGATTCTCGGATGTAGCCTTAGTATCTCAGCCGCGCTTTTATTGCAGATGTTCATGTGGAGACAATGAAGTATCCACACGGCCCCTACCACGGGCCTAAGCGGAATTAAATACGCTAGCTCGGGAGATCAGCTCAAACAACTCATTTGAAGTTAATGGATGAGCATCGTGGACGTCTGATGAAGTAAACGCCTCAACATGGGGTAAAACTAGTAAATGCAAGAATACCCAGGAATACTAATCTGTAAATGCCCGACATCGTACGGCTTAAATTTCCCACCAAAACAATAAATCGACATATATTTGTCGAGAGACATGTGCGGAGGACGGGCCTCGGGGACTAACAGTCCACCAGCAGAATCCTACCATATACAGGTAATAAATTGGAACGATATGCAAGAGGTGGGGAAAATTGACGACGTCTGGTAAAGCTTATGAGACAAACGTACAAATACAAAATTTTATTAACAAAACGAAAATATAACAAAAACAAGAAAAACATGCACGAGTACATGTATCATATGAACTTAGGCTGTAAATCGGCAACAATATATTTAGTTCACTTAATTTCACTAATTAATTTCAGATATGAAGCAGACAAGTCAATTCTCGAAGTAAGAAAGAGATCTTAATCGATGTCCAGTGTTAGACAATCTATGTCGGAATCGCTGGCACTGATTTCTCAGTCTTTTCCCTTTTGGTGGCGTTCTCAGTGCCGTGTCAGTTGAAGCCACTGTGGGTTGAATTGAGGGAGAGCCATTAGGAGCTGGGTTATTTTTGCTCTGTCGACCGAAATTACGGAATTCTAAAAATACAGAAGACATTGTATCAGTACATTTCTACGCTCAGTCTCGGCTATTTCCGTATTGGCGGAACTTAGCCTCTCACATAGAATGCACAAAAAACAGCGCGAGGAGCGTATAGCGATCACGTAGCGAACCAGCCACGAAATAGTGCCTTTGATAAGTTGAGTGAGGGGCTGGAAAATATGAAAGGCGAACATCTGAATTCTGCGCTCTTGAAATTGTAGTTCAGGACGTCTGGATTGCTTATTGTACAGACCGAACAGATAAGTAGTGGACGGTTCTGAAATAATAAACTTAATCTTGAATGATCTTGTATGAGTTTGAGATTCGAAACCGTTTTATTTTTGGTATGGTGGCAGATGGGTTTGGTTTCAGGTGTTACTGTATTGTCCCACTTATCGCCGGGAATGTTCAATGAGCAAATATCGTATGATATAGTCCAAAGTTCACATTGCTTGTCTACTTGAAATTATCAACCTGTAATTGTTGAATTACCTTTGATCGGTTGGGGATCTGAAGTTGTCTTTGGCAGGCTGATGGCTGAGTTTGTCTCGGGTGTTAAGGTATTGTCCCACTGGTTGTTCACGTCGTCTACAGGTCTGACTTCAATAATTCTGCATCGAGCCTCCCTCTGACATTTCTTCACCTCTTTCCTTCTTTCTGTCTGGTCCTTCTTTTCCAAGTTAACCCTATCATTGTCTACTCGTTCTGTCAAGGACCTGTCTTTAGAAACGTTTTCCCCCACACCTCTCTTCTCTTCCTTGATTTCAATAGGATCATTCTTCAATGGTCCATGTTCATCTTCCAGTGTGTTATCCCATTCAACACTCCCGTCCTCGGCTTTTGGCTTCACGTTGATTATCTTGGAACCTGTTGTCTCGAAATGTTCGAAACCATCGTCAGCAGCCTTTTGTTCATTTACGTCAGTACCATTGTGGTCATTCTGCGACTTTTTAGACCTGGTCCGTTTATATATCTTATGTTGCTTCTCTGGTTTGTCAGAGGTTGGTTCTTCCGGTCTTGTGAGGTTTGGGGCAGTATCTTTATCAGCTGACCGTGGTGTCTCACGAGGTGCCCGTGGTGTAATTTTCCGTCTGTTTCTTTCTTCCGCACAGTTATCAGGTCGTCTAGGTTCAGTGCTGTTGATTTTGCTTTCAGAGACGGAATGGGTCTGACCGGTCACATTCACATTCGCGAACTCCATTGCCGTGGTCTGGGAGGTCGCTTTCAGCGGTTTGGATCTGGATCTTCTCGTCTTCGTGTTGCCCTCGAAAGTTGCCCCAAATGCTTCCTTCACCACCGGAATTCCTTCGACTTTGGATTTCTCCCTTGATTGGCTTGGCAGATCAATGGTATTATTGACTCGGCGGAGTCTTCGCCTTATTTTATCAATAGGTAGTTCGTTAGTCCCCTGGCCTTTATAGCCTGAGGGCAGTTTTTCTGGCTCGATGGCACATATATAAGGTACGACAATATCCGAAGAGGCACTTGAGACTGTGTTTGAAGAACACGGCTTAGTGGGTGAGAGTTTGCTTCCAAATGCCTTAATATCACTGGAGATGGCCAGTGGCTGATCTGAGCTGAGGAGTTTGCTTGTTGGCTTTTTGTGGACACCCTGTTTGATTTTGGATTTCACCATTTCATTCTGGAACTCCTTCTTGATCATATCACATGTGACGATCACTGGCTTACGGGGAATTGATGCCTTCTTCTTCTCCTCCTTCTTTGTCTCCACTTTAATCCTGTTATCCTCCTCTTCTATCTGGATGTCTTCAACCTGCTTGTATTTCAGCTTCCGAGCAAGAAACAGATCCAGGTTGTCAAGCTCCTCCATGCGAAATTCATTCGATGAAATGTCACGGATCCTCCGGCCATTGCATTCAACAAAATCGTTTCCACAGTCCACCTTCTTGAAATCAATCTCCTCCTCTGTGACACTGTACACTTCCACCTTAATTATTCCAAAGGAAACGTTTCGAATTCCTTTCCCTCGGCACGATAACTTAGGATCCCTCAGACAAGATTTGAATGGCTTGATCGCCTTGTAAGTAATATCACTGGTAATATCGATGTCGTTGGCGGCAGAAGATGCTCCATATTCTCTGGTATAGGCCTGTCCTAACTCTTCTGCGTTACTATTGAATACGGAGGACTGTCCTAGATTGGACACATCTGGCTGTGGGGCGTCAATCTCTTGGTCATCTTCCTGGGGCAGCAGACGACTTGTCCAGTAATCGCTGTAGTCATATTTCTTCAGCTCTGCCAGGATGACCTTGGCGTCCTCCCAGTCTCTGGGCTCAATGTCATCTGGACGTCCCATCATCCCAATCAACTCTTCGTCAATCTGACCATGGTGGTCTTCTTTCAGCCAATCATCCGCGGCCACCACTACAAAAAAATCAACACTATGTGCCAATACTCTCCCAAATGTACAGTTTTGGGAATCGCATTACATCATATATATCTCCTAGTATGGAGCCTAATTGAGAAGCGGAAATTGGTTGGTGCAGAATTTCAAACCAATTTATGTCGATTACACCATAGGCTGCATTCTGTAAATATCAATTTTCATCCCTTCTATGTTCGTTATACTGTAGGCTTCACCTTTAAATCAAATCTAGGTCATTTACGCGTTTTAGTCCCCACTTTTTGAATACTAATTTCCATCCAATCAGAAGTTCATAAAATCTAGTTTTATGGACTTCTGATCCAATCTATATTATACAGTATTAATTTTCATCTATTCTAGGTCCATTATGCGATAAGTTCCATTCTTTGACTATTAATTTCCATGCAATCTGGGTACATTAAACTATAGGCTATGCTATAGCGTTGGACACACCGGTTCTCGTCAGATCGTCGAAGTTAAGCAACGTTAAGGTCGGTCAATACTTGGATGGGTGACCGGGTGCTGTACTGGCTGGGCTGATTAGTGTCCAGGGTAATAGGAACTGTGAGCACTCTCGTGTTCTGGCATATGCAGGCACCGTCGTGATATGACTGAAACAAGGCTGATAACGACGTTAAACACTACTACTCACTCACTTCTGCTATATGAATACTAATGTCTATCTAATCTAGATCAATTACACTTTAGGCTCCACTCTTTGAATAGTAATTTCTATCCAATCTAGGTCCATTACACTTTAGGCTCCACTCTTTGAATGCTAATTTCCATCCACTCTAGGTCCATTACACTATAGTCTCCACTCTCCAATCTCGGTCCATTACACTTTAGGCTCTACTCTTTGAATACAAAGTTCCATCCATTATATAGACTACGCTCTTTGAATATTAATTTCCATCCAATCTAGGTTCATTACACCATAGACTCCACCATTTGAATACTAATTTCCATTAATTCTAGGGCCATGATATATTATAGGCTACGCTCTATGCAGACTAATTTCTATTCAAGTCTAGACTTATTTACGCCATTTGAATACTAATTTAAGTGGGACACATAACATTATTAACCGCGATCGGATTGGACTTTGTCCACGGATGCATTCCGTACTTATTTAAATTCAGTTGTGTGGGATTTGAATATATGCTCATACATTAGAAAGTGTATGTAAGCGAGATTTACACAAACGTACGCACATATATGGAGTGTTTTGGCATTTTCGCATCGATAATGTAACGCAAAAACACGAAAAAATCGAAAACGCGAAAGGCATTTCGCATCTCGTTTCCGCATCGCGTCATCACATTACTATTATCAGAAGTCCATAAGTTTTGTAGTTTTATGGACTTCTGCTATTATCGACGCGAAAATGCGAAAACACGAGATGAACGCATCCGGCTTCCATACACATATGTAAATGTATTATGTATCCGCCAACTTTTCGTCACTTGGTAACTGGATAGAATAATAATAATAGAAACATTTCTTCCCAAGATGACTCCGAGATTATCACATGATCATTGCAAATACTCACCTAACATGGCGGCTCTCAGTTTCGCAATTCTGCGACTTTCTTTCTCCTCCTCTCTCTTTCTCTGCCTCTCCTCGTCACTGTCATAACTCATACGATCTTCCTCCGTGTCCATCTTTCTGATATATGATCTCGAAATTTAACCAACTGCTGAAAGAAAAAGGGAATATGTGATTTGTGTAGACGTTTTCGAACGAGAAATGCACTATAGGCACAGAGAATAGACAAGCCATTACTATTGTCTTTACATCAATGGGGTCATGAGTTCGTTAGCATATTCATCGATACTGAAACTCATCAAACGTGGTACACGTATTGTTACGCAGATATCACTGAAGCACTTCATTAATTAAATCTTCTCGAGCCAGCGATTCGACTGATCCGCTGATACGGTTTGCGATGTTTGGGGTTTGGCTGTATATAGTGGGCTTGTTAATTGCCGTAATTAGCTAATTAATTGTGGTATCTGTAAATTTGCCATCTTCTCATATATATGGATACTAGGCCTACAAATATTATTATTTATATTAATAATACTATGAGTTTCAACACAGATTCACTGTTCCAATGTGCATGTTTCACCAAAATCGGGGAAATTAAATGCAAGATTCAAATTGACTTGACACTTATGAGTTACCATCTCCCAGATTTTGGTGAAACATTCACACTGGAACAGTGAGTCTGTGTTGAAACTCAAAGTATACACACCTTAAGCTTGAATCAAGCATTGGAAAGTGCATACAAAGTTTGAAATATATGTATTTAGGATGTGTGACGTCACTGGACCTGGATATGACTGCAACAGACCGCCATAGAAACCATGCTTTATTTGCAGTTTATTCTGTGTAATAAAATCGTGAAAATTTACAATAAATATTTTCCCACACTGGTTGCAATGGTCTTTCATTTGATGGAAACTTTACTTTAGGGTTTACGATCACTTTAAATTACAGTTGCCTCAAATACCTAAACATAAGACTGTGGGAGGAACAGCATTCCTAAAATTGTATGGTGACCCACTCCAGAGGTCACAAGACAATGGAACTAACAGCAGACAAAGCCAGATTGAACATATATGATATACGTTAAGATGAGCGGGAACTCGTGGGAACACGATGAGATACCTTTCCCAGAAGTTCCAATAGTTCTCTCGTGGACTAGAAGCGAAGAATGAAACACCTAAAATCGTTCAAGATGTTGCGCAAAGATCCTATTTTCCCGAGGCACAAAACACTTCCAAAAGTTAAAAACGTCCGTAGTCTTGTTGTTATACATTACCTGAATGATTCACAGATCAACAGAAACCTTTGAATTATTTAAGTTATCTCTTTTAGGCGTGTACCCAAGCAGCGATAGCGATATGTCTTTTGTCAATTTCACAGTCAATACAAACGTTGCTGTCGCCCAGTCTCCCAACGGTGTAACGTCACAAAGGCGACGTCGCCTCCTCTAGCCAATCAGGCGCCAAGCATAGCTGACTGATAACGGTGCCATTTTGACCTTTGACCTTCAGTTGGAATATTGTCACTCGTAAATCCTCAAAATAAAATTCTTATTCCGTTAACCTACAGCTGAAAGCGGATCTGTATATTATTTTATGGGTTTTTTCTTGAGTATATAGGCATATTACTGAAAACTAGTAAAAGGCAGAAAATTGCAAAAATCAATGCATGGCCCTAACAAGCCACCGTACATATCAATTAATGATTAGTACATGCAGTTGAAAGCTCAAGCCACAAATGAAAGAATTGACCGGAACGAAACTAGACAACATATATAGTCAACTACTACTGAAAAAACAAAGGCAACAGGAAAACAATTATCACCGAATATTATATTTAACACTACTGACAATATAAATGCAGATGCTTACCTCTGTGAATTCACGCGACGTTAAACCTTAATCCTCTCTCTCTCGCTCTTTCTTCCTTTCCTCTGTTAATCCTATTTGCAGTGATAGAGGTTTGAAAATCTAGCGAACACTCGTAGTACTGATATACCGTCTTTGCCAGTGATAACCAACGTCTTTGCCATATGACGTCACAATGACTATGAGATTCAGGTGCATGATAAAAAAAATTCTGCAGCCTTGTGAGACAGAAATAACATTGAAATATCTTACAAATGCAGCTATACCATTCATAATTTTTATTAAGCCCAACTGATTTAAAGCAACATCTGGAAATTTTGCCTTCTTAATAACATTTACTCGTCCGTCCATTTTATTTAACAATGGATGCAATTGGCATTTCACTAAAGATCATGACAAATAAATTGTAGTCCGAGCTTTGACAGTATGTTTTGGCATTGTTTTATTGAACAGTGGCCAGAATAACCTGCCGAAATTTAATATAGGCTTGCAAACTCCGAACAGCGCATGTCAGCCAGACGATAGTCGTTCAGCTGACATGCGCTGTTCGGAGTTTGATAGGCTTGGTGATAATTGGTCTAAAGGTTCACTAACGTAGATTCGTATTTTGGCTAAGAATACCTCCCTCGGTCGTGGACGTGGTTGCATGAGGTACAAGGCACGGTGAACTGGCGTTCGGTACCGTGATTAGTGCTCTATGAATATCCCGGTGATAGTCTCGATTGTGGATGAGCTTGCCATCGCTCAACATCCATTTAAATTTGGTCCAATCGTCGCGATGTAGGTTAACCGTATTCGATCCAGCGTTAGGGTCCGAGCCACAGATATACCGGTCTTCCACAATGGTGATTTTATTCTCATAGACGTGTAACCCTTCTTGGGTCTAAGGGGATGGACGGCTCGTAGGACTCCCGACATAGTTGAGCATATGCCGCTCACTGTCAATTTGACCCTCGTATCTGTAGTGCATTAGTTCCCGGAAATGTCTAGATATCGATGAGAATTGGTGGCCCCTCAAAGGGATGACGTCACGGGAATGTCCAGCACATATTGATGAGACCTGTTATCCGAAAGAGCAGTATGGTACCATTTGACCTATTGTCGTTACCTTTGACCTTTGTGACATCACTTCCGTTTCCAGTCACGTGACCAGAATTGACCTTTGACCTTGCGCACTATGTTATTCCGTATTGTGCGGATGCGCAGAGTCAAAGGTCACTTCCGGTCAAGTGACCAGAACAGGACGTGACGTTACAATGTTCAAAAGTCACAAAAGTGGGTCAAATGGGGTTCCATACTGCTCTTTCTCTACTACTCAGGAGTGTCTCTAGAATAACGTTCACCTGGCGCTTGAGAACCAATATTTTAATTCCTGTCAAGTTGCAGTCCGGTGAGGTCAACGAACAAATTAATTTCCAGCAAAATCAAGTCAACAGTTTTGTACGACGATCTAATGGAAATTTGCACATTTTCCACTGACATTTGTACCTGAAATCCGTGATTCTTCGACATAATTGGCGCACTATGCAATTTTGTGTTGTGCGGATGCGCAGGGCCAAAGGCTACTTCTGGTCACGAGACCGGAACTGGACGTGATGTTACAAAGTTCAAAGGTCACGAAAGTATGTCGGGATTGTCCCTAGAATAACGTTCATCTGCCGCCCGAGAACCGCCTTTCTGATACCCGTGGAGTTGCAGTCGAATGAGGTCAACGAACAAAATAGTTTCTAGCAAAAGCGCCAACAGTTTGCGCGACGATCTGTTGTAAATTTGCACATCGATATCTGTAGCCTACCTGAAATCCGCGATTCTTTGACATAATTGGAAGCAAGTCACATTTCGTTTTATTTCTAGATATAATCATAATTAAATGTTGAAATTTCGTTGTAAATTTTTATTTGTCATCTGCATCGGCATTTTTTGTTTGTTTTTTTTTTTGCATCGAGTGTAGTTTGGGTGGTTTTCGTGAACCCAGAGCGAATAACGGGAGCCAATGCTTATATTAGCGCTGGTTCATGATAGAGTGGGTCTAAACAATAGTATTCAACTTTTTGAATAATATGTGTTTTTGCACTCGTACTTGCTTATTATGAGGAAAATGTTGACAGTAGTCACATGAACAACACGAGTTATCTGCAGCGAGTGCATACGTTTGTTCTCGCTCTGTTTAATGCATGTAAATTGCCTTATATATATGGGTAATATGACAGTGTATCGACGGAGTAAACAGGTAACGAGGATAAGGCATATTGTGTTAATTAAAATTCAGTTGAATTTTATATGATATTACTGTGCTGTTCATAATGACGTAGGTTTGGGTGAATGTGCATTTTGTAGCTCTAGACAATGTTAAGTCGATCCAAGTTCCGTTTGATAACTCATAAAACATAAATGGAGTAGCTTTGATTTTGAAATATATTCGTCAAACAAACAAAACATTAAATAGTAATTAACTTTTTTATATATATAATAATTATTAGAAGATAATCACAATGTCTATCAAAATTCATCAAGACTTGAAGGAAATGCCTATCTGCTAGGAAAAACGTAAAAACATCACCACATGTGGTACCTGTTCCCTGAAAATAGATCAGGCTGATAGTTCTGTTCATATCTCATTAGTTCACTTAATTGGATATCATCAAATTTCATTCCCTTAAAAAGGACCGTACGCCATTTGTATTTTTCTTTTTCAAATAGAATTTGACATGTATTAGTACCGATTATCTGGGGGTATATGTGTGGTGAATCCGTCGCGGTCCATTGTAGGTCTTTTGTGGTACGTTGTGGTGATTAGTACAATCGTCCGAGATCAATTTCAATTGGCCGAATATATACGAGTTGCCACGAATGAGGTTGATGTGACGTCATGAAGTTCCACGTTTAGACAAGCAACATGGCGACCACCAAGGTACAGGTACTTCGATGGGGTTCGATGAGTTTTAGATTTTAATAAGCTAACATAATTCCAGTAATAATGTTTGTAGGACGAATACCTCACTATTTGAATCGTTTACACATATGACTACGATTATTCTGTATTGCTTCGGGACATTTATCTGCCACTTTGTTTTTGACAGGCAAATCCAACAACAACAACAACAAAAATTATCTGAACATTGTGAAGTGTTTGGCGGAAAAAAATAACAACAACAACAAAAGTGTTCGATTTTCAAAATCTATAGGTCCCCGTAGTTTGCATGCATACTTGACATGATTGTTTCATCTGCCACTCTCTGTCCCATAAATAAATCTGAGTGAGAGTATGCAGTAAGTTGCAAGCAACAGGTTAGCTCAGAATCTACTGTCTGTCCTAGGCTAGCCACATATATGCAACTCAGTGTATGTAGCACCACTGCGTTGCACAGCCTTCTAAGCATGGACTCGAGTATCATTTTTTTTCTTCATGACCAAGCAAGACAAAAATCAACCATTGAATAGCATTGAACAAGTTCTATGTCAAATATACTTCTCTCTCTGTACACAAAGTAAGTGACTCATTCCTGCACCGCAACAAGACATAAATACAACCAACTCGTGTCACTCTCTTCTGATCTTGATCAACTTGGCGAAAACGACTGAAGTACAAGAAAGAGTTCAATTAGCATGCGCCACTTCTAAGCGTAAATAACATACACGCTTTATATGTCATAAAAACAATGCATCATCCGATGAGCGGTTACAACAGGTGATGCACATGGATGATGAACACATGCGCTAAGGCCCACACTATTGAGACGTGTTATTTACGTTTAGCGAAGTGTAGCTCTGGTATAGCCTTGTTCTATACTGCGTGAGAACAACGCTATGGCTGCAAACCATTCACCATATCGAGTTGTTGGGAAAGTGCCGTACGGGCAATATTTGTCGAACCAATTGACCATAACCAATAAAATAATTCGATTCTATGTCCACTTACCTTTCATAAAACACCTTGTTTATGAGTGAATGTCCGTTTTTAGCTTAATTGGCAAGAGAACTAAACTCGAACGAGGGGGGTAAAACTGTCCACATCGCCGCCATCTTTACATCGATCAGAACGCTGATTACGCGCCACAACAACTCGCGATAAACACTACACGCACAACAGCGATGTGGACAGTTTTACCCCCCTTGTCCGAGTTTAGACGTCTTGCAAAACTAAAAATGGACAGTTGCTGATAAACAAGGTGTTTTATGAAAGGTAAGTGGACATAGAATCGAATTATTTCATTGGTTATGGTCAGTTGGTTCGGCAAATATTGCCCGTACGGCACTTTCCCAACAACTCGATCTGGTGATTGGTTTGCAGCCATAGCGACAGCGTTGTTCTCACATAGTATAGAACAAGGCTATACCAGAGCTAAGCGAAGTGGTGCGTGCGCATTGGACTCTTCTTGTACTAAAGCCATTTTTGCCACATTGATTATGATCAGAAGACAGTGACAAATGTTGGCGCTATTATGTCTTCTTGCGGTACAGGAATAAGTCACTTTTATACTTTGTAGAAGTATATTTGACAAGGTTAGAACTAATTTAATACCTTCAATTGTTGATTTTTGTCATGTTTGGGCATGAAGAAAAAGAAAAAAATACTTCAGTCCACTCATTGGTGCTACATACACTGAATTGCATATATGTGGCTACTGTCCCAGCAAATCTATCTAGGACGGCTTGTCTGATTTATCACGAAATTATTAGCTGATTTTACTCGGAAACTTGCATCATCAGGTCAAACTTAAATCAGGCAATTGTTCTGCCAAAATGGATGTACAAGACGTAGATAATAAATCTGCTTTTCTGTGATTGTAAGATTGGGGTTGAAATTCATCGCTGTTGGTTTGATTAAAGTCTAAAGCGGTAGTTGTGTGATTTTAATTGTTTGGGTAAACCGAACAACATGATCACTTGCAACATTTGCCAAAGGCTTTTCATGTCTGGAGGTCTTGTATCAATATTGTTGAATTCTTCAATTTGATCTAGTGAACAACATGAAAATGGAAGCCATCACAATGCGATGGGTTGAGAACTCTATCTGACATCCATCCTTCATTCAAGCATAAAGAGATGCTGAAACTGAATGACATAATGATATCAATGTTCTGTCTGCACCGTTTACAGTTAACGGTTAAGGGGCGGTAACTTCATTACACCAGATTCTCGGGGGTTGAAATAATAATGCCTGCCAGTCCGAGACAACCTAAAATTATAACAGGCAAGTTCCCCCCCCCCCCCCCCACTCACCTGTCTGTGGGCAATCTCATTAGCATATTACCAACACAGATTATGTTATTAAAAATCTTTATTATTCTGACTCCTGGCTATTGTCTGAACATGCTGAAGTATATGGACTGGCTCTGCAAACAGCTTTGTGTGAAGTTTGTGGCAAAATTGGAGAATTAAGTCCTGACTCACATCCATAGGAAATGCATTTGAACTGTCCAAGTACATTTGTACTGTCCAAATACATTTGAACTGTCGAGTGTCCAGAAGATTTGAGAAGAATAGCATCTATAGATCTTCTATCATCAACACACATTCTAAAATATGAGTCATCCAACATGCAAATAGGTCGTCCATGTTTACAGTGTATATCAATACAATGGATGAACAGTATTTTTCTCAAGAAGACATTCTTACGCTTGACGTGTCTTCATATCATCGTATACTGGTTGTGCAAATAAGAAAACCCAGAAAATGTGTAGCTAGTTTTCATATGCCTTGAAAATCGAAATTTTGACCTTGAAAAGTCTTTGAAAACTTGAGCTTTCAAGGTGTACGAACCCTGTTGACGATATTCAGTTGTTTGTTGTTTTAGTTAACCTGGCATCCACGTGTAAAACTGAATGATTTCGTCGTAGATGGAACAGCGATACTCCCGTGGACTAACCCCGTAGAGAATTCCCTGGCCGTCGGCGATCAACTGATTTTTTGTGTTTGTGTGCTGACAGTTACCATCAGTTAACCGCACTAACGTTTCAACTTATTTTATTGGTATTTCAGATGGCTGCGGTATGTGCTATTGTGATGCTGGTGACCTTGCACATCCAGGTCATATCTGGGTTTTACGTCCCGGGGGTAGCTCCTGTGGAGTTCACTAAATCGCAGAAAGTGGAAGTAAAGGTAACCACTTCAGTTCATTTTGCATTTTCTGTTGTTGTAAATAAATTGCATTTATTTAAAATAAGGAAGTTATATACCTATACTAGAACATGCATGCGTTTCTATTTTGAATATTGCAATGTATTCTCCTGAAACCTGATGACGTGGGCCCCCTACATTCATGCCAATAAAATTTCACTTCTGTCCCTTGATGCAGTGCCGGCCTCCAACATCCATGACAACTGAACGGCTGGTGGGAATCTTTACAATACAATTAGCCTGTCACCTCTCTCGTGTAACACAACATCAATTTAATTGCCAGCGCGAGGTCCCTCGACTGGCACAGTCGGAAGAGCAAGCTTTAATTTAGTGTATCGGGTTATATATATGACTTCACATGTTGTGGCACTTGTACTTTGCGTTGACAATGACAATTTATTTGGTTTCGTGTTACATAGGCGATGTTAGATTTCTGGATAAGTATTCATGTGTCATGCAGAAGAATGAATACACAATTCATCATGTGATTGAGAGATATATAATACATCATCTGGGTTTGGGACCATTCACAACTCGACAAACATACCTTATTCCTACCTTCCATGTACAATACATGTATTATCAGCCCTCCAATTAAGGATGGTTAGTGGTAACCTGTAAACAGGTTGACAACCTCTGTTCAAGAAGCATTTTGATTGTGTTCCCTCATATACCAGAGTGCAACTTGATTCAGTTTTAGAATGAACAATTGAGAAATCAATGTAAAGATCATCTTTATTCACAAGTCAACTTCTCTATTTATAAATACATGTAGACACGAAACAGCCTTCACCATGAATCCATTTGAATTTTAAAATCTCTTATGAGTGGGTTACTGGTTAGCCGTCCTTTGCATCTGGCCACCCTATAGCCCAATATTAAGAAGAATTGCATAACTTCTGAGAGAATGTCACCTGATACACAGTCTTTAGATAAGTTGTGATTGGGTCCTCTCTGGTTTGTAGATGAAATTGCACCTTGGATTTAAATGCTCAAGAGGTCTGATCTATCGAGCTTAATTCAAAGTTTGAACAGAGAAGTCGACTTGTGTATGTCGATGCGTAAAGATAAAAACTTGTCTGAACTGACTGAGAATCAGTACAGCTGAAATTGACTCGGTTTGGATATTGATTATCTCTTGGGGTCAGCCAAACATGCCCTATTTCTTTTATAATTATTCTGACTGCAAAAGTTGACTTCAGGCATCTGCAGAGAGAAATTCTGCTAACATTCTACAAATGTCACTAGCTGTCTTTTCAGTTCTTGGGATAAATAATCTATTCATGCCACAGTATTTAGCCTCAGTTGACATAAAAATGTTTTTTTCTGCTTCCAAGTCTAAAATGCGGTTCGAAAAATTAGAAGAAATAGGGTATCTATGTCATCACTGTGATGTGCTTTGCCTATCCTAGCCTATCCTGGCTCCGCGTGTCAGAAGCACACTGGTGAAACTCGTCAACTAGGAGGCAATAGTGAAGTGAGACAGTTTTTTTTATAAATCTTTCAAAATTTAAAAAAACATTCAAAAACATTTTATGGAAATCTCTCAATATTGTTGTGCAAATGTTTGTTTCCAGGCAGTGAAGATGACGAGTGTGAAAACACAGCTGCCATACGAATATTATTCTGTACCTTTCTGTGTACCAGACGAAGGGAAGATTGTCTACAAAGCTGAGAACTTGGGTGGGTGAAGTAACACAGATTCTGTATGATTATTAACCCTATTTGGCTTGGGCAATGTGGGGTGTACCGCAACCTGGGTAGGGCAGCCCCCCCATTCCTGACAAGTTTTCCATTAGCATTGGAATGGGGGACCGAACTTCTCACACTGTGATATATTCGGGTCATGCTTAACCAGAAAAATGTAAACATTTCCAAGATTGCTACACTAAATGCATTTTTAGTGGATTTTTCAGTCACAGTTTCATACTATTTTATTTTTTCTATTGTCTCCTGAATATCTACATTATAAATTAGGAAATAATTATATGATGTGAAATTGATCATTTTGGGAGCTGTTATGCTTGAAAAAGCAAAATATTTGAAGAAAAACAATTAAAACACAACAAATTTTCAGTCACACCTTCATCGGCTCCATATTTCCTTGATTCGTCACCTGGAAGGGTACGCAAATAGGCTCAAACTGACCCCAATATGACAGGCTATAAATTCATGGAGTGTGGTTCTTAAATATCCTATTGCTTTTGAGATAGCCTAGACAGTTTGGTTGGGGGGGCTTGTAGTGATTTATATCTGTCCTGTCTGTGAAAGTCTCATTTCCATGATTACCAAAATAGCTCAATTGACTCAACTTATTTCGAGGATTTTGAGGTACATGCTTCACAACATGTTAAGAGCGAATGTTGGAAGGAATTTACTGAACTTGTGAATACTCCATGTGACTTGTGTTCATATTGCAGGTGAGGTGTTGAGAGGAGATAGAATTGTGAACACACCCTATGAGGTAAGACTGCATCATACAATAACTGTAAACCAACCACCAAAACTCAATCAGTCTTTACAATAAATGTGATCACTCTATATAATCATTAAAATGTCAAAGAAACAATGAATTGATTTTGGACCATTTTGTCAACTTCCTTTTGATAATAAATTTCATCATAACGTGATTTTATTGTGTGAAATTTCACTTCCTGTGATTGAATTATTACAGTATTTTATTTTTTGTTTTTTTTTATTCCTGTTACTTGTGGGATAATATGTTGTCGACTCCTGTCATACTTATAATTTGTCTACAGCTGAATAAAATCAATTCCCAAAGTTAACAATCCAGTATAGAACACGATCTTGTACCAGTGTTCATTTCATTTATTCAGATTGGAAAAAATCATCCTGTAATGTTTTGTATGTTGACATTGTTCTTTCGTTTGTAAAAAAGAAAAAAAAGATGCTGTTAATACTTTAAAAAAAATACTTTTCCAATGGTCGTCTTCTCTTAAAGTCTGTCCATAACTCGGCATAAATTTTATTTTTTTGCAGGATGTAAAAAACTGATTTCGGCAAAGCAACTAACATCACTCTGTGATATTGATAATATATCCCGCTTAAAGTGAACGTAAAGGCTGAGGCAACATGCATGCACTCTGTGAGAAAGAACTACATTGAAAGTATCAAACAGCAGCAACAAATATTTTTGGGGATTTTTTTGCAACGAATAGAAACGAAATTATCTCCATTGTATTATTGTTCCCCGGTCACTGCCATGTTGGCTATCTCACATCAGAGCAGTGATGTTGTATCACCTCGGAGCTCTCTACTTCGTGGAGTTAGAAAGCGTAGAATTTGCACCAGCAGTGCTCGGTATTACGATATTCACAGCTTGTGTATGCTATACAGCCATAAATTAACAGATATTAAGGAACATTGCCGTTATAAGCTAGAGGAAACGAAGTCCGCCCCTGGTGAGAAGTTATCGAGAACCCAGATTTCGAGACTTCATTCATATAATATGCCTATCTCTCAGTGTCTCGGTCCCGCCAAACAGTAATAAAATTATTTTTCTATCTCACTTAACAGTTCCACACTCTGACATTTTCTGAATCGATGTTGTTGACCTCGGTGTCTTTGATCTACAATGCGAGAATTCCGTTGGAATTGCATCTTTTAATTTCCTTCGCCTCCTAGCTCTCCTGCTGGGTGTCAACACAGTCAAAACACGTTTGAAACAGCCGAGCTCTCCACCTCTGCCATTACAATTTGTGTTACAGCAATGCCACAACAAAGTGATACTATGTCACAGGAAAATATCACGTGCCACGTACAAGCGTTTTCATTGGCACAAGGCTACTCAATACACTGACATAGACGACCCCAGTCGATTGGTGCACCAGTCAACAATTTCGGTGTTTAAAATTTTTTTTTTGGAAGGGAAAAAATCACAAAAAATATTTGTTGCTGCCAAATGATACTTTTAATATAGTTCTTTCACACAGTGTGTGTGTTGTCGCAGCCTTTACATTCACTTTAAAATACCTTAGTAAATCTCTCCATATAAAACTTCAGTACAGTTGTTTCATGTACCTGGCCGCAATTACATACGAAGATGTCATAATGTATACGTGTTCACTGGCACAACGGTTAGTAATGCTGTGTGGGGTCAGAGAGGTGTGTGTGGTTTATCATTGGTCAATTTCACTGGGCATGGGATATGAGTGACACAAACACAGACCGCCTGTTATTACTTTAAACGGTGCCAGTGACCTTTTTCAACTCAAACATGAATGTATTTTGATATCTCCCTGTAGATGTCCCAGTACTTGAAACATCAGAACTGGAGTTTTATATGAAGAGAAAGAAAAAGTTATGATATATGATCAATATCACAGGGTAACTGTGATCAATTTGTAGAGTTACAATGTAGGTTTGTTATACACACTGCAAAAAAGAAAATTTACGCTGGTTTAACTATCGATTTTTGATGTGCCCAAGTAGACAACTAATTAAAATGAACAGACTTTAAGACCAGTGGTTAAATGTTGTATTATGCCTTGTAGGTGAGGATGGATTCGCCCAAGCCATGTGAGATGGTCTGTATAAAGGATATTACAGCTGAAGAGGGGACGACCTTGTCTGAGAGGATCAGACATACCTACTACGTCCATCTGTAAGTCTGTTCAAGAAAATCCTTTCTCAACAAGTCACAAGAAGTACAGCATGAAAAGTTCATATCTCAGGCCATGACATTTGAGATCATTGCGTAACCCAAAAAAGGGTTACGGGTACTGCAGCTGCGTAACCTATGGGTTAGGTTATGTCAAACTTGACTGCGTAACCCAAAGGTTATGTGAAAAGGTTACGCAGAATTTAACAAAATGCTGGATGTCATCAATGTAAGCAACCACCAGAACCTGGGTTAAATGGACTGTCAGTATCACCACTTTATGGACTCTGCTTAATTTCATTCAAGATTCCTGTTTTGGTCTTTACAAGAATTAAAAAAAAGTTTTATAATTATAATAAAACACTATTTTTTATTATTTAATCATTTGGGTCAAGGCATTTAGCAATATTTCAACCATAATCTGAATATAGTTTGTGTGGTGCGGGTGAATACTTGCAGAGGTCAGTCTTTGGAGGTTGACAAATTACGAAAGTATAAAAACGAAAACTGGACTCCGCATAATCTTAAATAAATTTGTGCTCGTATTCCCGTTGTCCCGCCAATTGAAGCAGAAAGCACGTGGAGTTTGACATGTCTATGTAGTCTCTTGCTCAAGTTCATGTTGAGACGGTAGAGTTGCACTTCACAGGTTGTACAAGTTTCCCGTCAATCAGCGACCAATGGGAGCGCTTGATTTGGTGTTAGCCAATCTTTTGTTGTGAGGCACGTGTCGCAGACTCAACCTCGCCACCAGGGGTCGCTCTTTGCTGGACAATTGGCCACTCCGACGAACCCCTGGTACGACGGTTGCTGAAAGTTGGTCCCATAATACATTGAAAAATTCTTTCACGTGGCCCCTTCCGGTTCCATTGGAACATATCCTATTCTTTATAAAGCGTCAGTCATGAGTCATTTTCATGGCTAGTGTCATAACGTCATGACGTCAGAATAGAAAATATTTCGCAAGAATGCATAAAGAGTTCTGGTAGGCTACATCATCTTTCAGATGCGCTCGTAACATCCATGATGTCGGGACGTCGGCTTGGTCTCCACAGATACGCTCTCGTTATGTTCTAAATTCTAGGGTTTTGTGTGCTATCCAATGAACGATCGTACTGCTGAGCGCCGTCCCAGAGCATAGTAGGGAGAACAGGACCGGATTGCTCTGGTTTCGAGATTGTCGCAGACTGTGTGCGCCCTAGTATGACTGTAGTCGAGACCCTGTGGTTATATCGTGATCTGCGCATGTCTCACACCTGAGTTTAGTTCCGCTTCCTGTATCAAGCGTGTTGTTAGATGTCTTCGCCAAGCGAAGAAAGCGATGAATTGTTTTGACAACATTGATTTTCTGGGCGAGTTACAAATCGCACGCCTAGCAGCCTTCAGTGGCAGCGATCACTCACCCTTCTTTACAAGGACCAAGACAATACTAATGACAGAAAAACGAGTGTAACTCACGAGTCGCGTAACCGATCTTCCGTTCGCGGGAATTTGATTCTGCGTAACCGATACGCGAACGAAACGATCGTTCGCGTCAAATGTTGTGGCCTGTATCTGAAATCAAGCTGTAATTTGTATAAAATTCTTCCCAATCTGACTTTCACACTTTAATTCTTAGATAAAAGATTCGCCCCAGTGGACCCTACAGGTACACTGACGCGTGCCTTCCTGCTTAAATCTGTGGTTTGTACTTCTCCTCTCTTTGCTAGTGTGGAGAATATTTTTAATCAGTGATAACTCGGAGAATGATTGACAAACATTTTGTATCAGATATTAAGTTTAAAAGGTCATTTTGCTAAATTTTGAAAAGATATAGTAATTTGTTCATCTAATTTTTTAGCTTTTGTATGTTATTTTCTAAACAAGTATTGCGTTGTTGTTGTTGTTGCAGTATTGTAGACAACCTACCAGCAGCCACAAAGTTTGAGCTGTTGGATACACACGAGATACAGTATGAACATGGATATAAGCTGGGATTTGTCCAGGATAATCAGGTAAAATTAATCGAATCGGGTGATGACCAGTCCAAGTGCGAAATCCGCATCTGATGGTTGCATTCAGGACTATTTTCCTAGACTCAAAACCAAATGATTTTCAGTGGGTTCTGGAGTTCATACTGTTCAACAAAGATATCATTTGGTTCATTCGAAAATGATTGAATGTTGATGTAAGCAGTGGTGCAAATGTAGTTCTGTCCATTTTCATCTGATATCTCTAGTTTCAGGGTATGGATTGGTACCAAATTTGGGGTATACCCTTGTCCATGGGTCAAGGAAGAACCCTATTCATTTTGAGGTCAAATCTCAAGGTCACTGTTCCCCAAAAATCAGAAAATCCGCATAAATTATTATATTCAGGATATAACTCCAGGTCAGGAATGTGGATTCTGATGACATTTGAGGTTCATCTCAAACTCATGGCAAACAAGAAGCCTATTGATTTACTGTCTGTCCGTCCGTCCATTTGTCGACTTCCGTTGTCTGTGTGATATTTTCTTTTCCTGGTTATGGATTGATACGAAAATCAAGAAATCATGAAAAAGTGGTTATGTCCATGATATATATCTCAAACTCATGGCAGAGATTTTATGGCCAATTTATTTTGAGGTTAAAAGGTCATGTGAAGTGTGAGGTCACTGCCGGAACACCAGGAAATGTTTGAAAAATATTTCCAGGCTATTAGCTCCTCACCTCGGAGGCTTCTGGAAACCTAATGTATGTCGGTCTATCAGGCTGGCTCAGCTTCAGTCCTTCATATGATATCACTTGTAGAGAACGGACTGTGACCAAACTTTGGGTATGCTAATATCCCTATCTTGGAGGAAAGAGAAAAAAGGGTCACCAAAGTCTCCAACAAGAAGCTATTATTGCACATCATAATTATGCATATATTTGCAAGTTTGTACCAAAATTTAAATGTGAGATCACAAATATTAAATTTATGTCTCAAATCTACACCTGCTATATAATTTGCCCTAATCCTCCTTGGATATTCTGCTGTAGATTAAAAATTCTCACCCTCTGGAGCCTCAGCCAATAGGTTACACTGCGCCTGCGCCCAAAACACACTCACCCAAATCACTTTTCTTCCTACAGCACAGCGTGCTGATGTGTTTAGAGAAAGCTCTGCTAAGAATTAGATTTTGATTTTTTTTTACCTATCTTGTTAGGGAAAATCAGTCTATCTCTAGTATACAGCATTGTAAGGCAATGTCTAAGACAACTAGGAATACTAAGCGCTGCACATCTTGCAGACAACCTTGGTCAAGTTGGATTTACATTTCCTTTGTTTTTCCTGCTAGACGGATTTATGTTATCGGAAAAATACGTGCCTTGACTGTATTTCTTGGCCCGACCAAGACTGGTACGACTATGCACAGGCCAGACAGAGTTACTTATTGCAGACCGCGGTAGCTGAGGAATTGGCAACCATCGACAGGCAACAAGCCAAAATTTATCTCAAAGTTGATAGAAATATCAATGAAGACATGCCAGATTGTCCGTCACCTGTATCGCCTGTAATTCCACCAAGCGGCACTATACGTGTCGAAAACTTACCTGGCCAGCTGTTATCGAGAGTACCGGTTATGCAGTCAGTCCCCACTGCTTTGCGGACAACAGAGGCAGTGGGAAACAAAGGGAAGAGAACAAAAGGAAAGAGAAAGACCACTGAGCCAAACCTGCCTTTTGTTATCGGAGAACAACAGCCTATTGTACAGACTAGCCTTTTGTTGTCAAGGCGGGACGAAAATCTGGTTTGTCCTGAACCGGCAGACTGACCTTTCTTTCACGAAAAACATGGATGCCAGTGGGATGATTTTATGGTCATTTACGACTGGATTTACGCTAACAACGACTGGAAATCATCGTCTCGAGTCTTCAAGTTTCCGTTGGGAAGTATACGTGCTAAATTTTAACGATAATATAATGGCTATTATGAATTCTTTTCTGCCATTTTACTTCGTTATATTGTGTTGTTGTTACTCGCGTCATCCAGTAGGCGTGTGTTATAAAATATCAACAGCTTATTATATGCACGTTGCACACAGTGAATGTGCCTAATTGCTCTCTTGATAAATAAATGTTATCATTTTATTCGTTTATAAAAATCACGAGAGTCTCTGAGAATTTGTGCGCATTTTTGGTACACAATTTTTCAAGAAATATTTCCCGTTTTCTATTACGAAGAAACTTAGCCTAGATATATGCTGGTCTCCAAAGTGAACCATTCAATCTAAAACAGGCTTTCATGTTCTTTAAATCAGTTACGATTTCTTAGATCTATATTTGAAATTAATCTTAGTATTAAATTAATTTCTTTTTTACTGAGAAATTATGAACAGAGCTGATGTTGGTTTATTTTCCCTGTAAGACAAACAGAATACTCTCGTCCCACACGACATTAGTGTTACGAAGATTTCTCTGGCATTATGTCTGCACAGGTCTTATTCAGGGTTATATCGACTTCAGCAGACTTGTTACGTTCACGACAAAGATCAAGTCTGGAGTATGCAATCGTCGGTCACTGGTTTGTCACTACCTAGGAACAGTACCCAGGCTACGGTCCAATTGTTTATCATAGACTGCTAATGATTTTAGCCGTCTCTCTCTTTACTTGCTTCGTCCAAAACAGCTCTTTGGTCTACAGCATTGTAAAATTAAATTAATTTCTTTTATTGAGAGATTTAAAAGAAAATAAAATTAAAAATTATCTGCATAATAATTTTCACTTTCATAATTAACTGGATGATCATTTTATACTTTTGTGACGGACTTGTAAGTATGTGACCTCAATTTTATATTGATTCAGCATTGAACGTTTATTTCATGGGTTATTAGGTAACACCATTGATTTCTTTATGAATCATTTGATTGGTCAGTTCCAGATTGTGGAATTATGGGGCATGTTCTTGGACTACGCCATTGCTTTCCTAGATCATGTTTCCTCTTCCACTTGTCCGTTATAGATCGTCCTTCATTTCAGATTCCGCAACGACACTTTGGGCTCCGTCTTTACATCGACTTGTTCTTTAACTCGGTCGGTTTCACTGCATCTTGTGATTTGGAAAGATAGACTACACTATATGCTATGGTTTCATATGAGCCTCTACGATGTGTTCAAATCTTTATCGTCATTTGTCGTACACATCATTAGTACTCCGTTTCAGAAGTTATCATTTTCAGGGTTCATACTTATGTAAGTATCACGAGACAATCAAGTCTGGATATAACGTGTCGAGATGTGTCCATCTGCCAATGACTCAGGACCCAGACAGTAGTTCCTACATGAAGTGTCAACCTCCGTTTTTCACGGACGTCAACTCTGGAGTATGGATGCGTTACATTTGCGGATAGATGGCCTACTACTACCTTTGTGTCGGAGATGTTCGAGCTTACAAGTTTGGTGCTCTGTTATGGTCTCCATGTTACTTCATCCAGACGAACCTCCTGTACCGGATTGTCATTGGATCAAGTATTGTAGTGTTCCCAACCACTCTACCTTACCCTCTGCATGGATAGAGTTGCCAGGTTTGGATCCCTTTTTCCTTAACCATTTGGTAGTCGACGGCCGTTTACAGCTGGGAGTTGGACACCTGTCGCCACCACCCCGTGTCATGATGACGTCGCTTTCATCGACCCGGGCCATCTACATCTCTCAGGATTGGTAAACCCCATCGATTTACTAGACGCAGATCTTCACATACCCATTCATCCTCGTCGCTTCCTACGCTTACCATCGCTGGTCGACGATTCGAGTGGCAGTTTCTCCCTTTTCGGAGTCAACATCGCATCATGATTTTTCATCAGTATCTCAAAACCAATCATGGCGTTCCTGCATCTATGGATATTCATATCGAGGTATACACAGTCGACATCTTGGTTTTTCCCTCACCCTCAGAAGTCAGAGTTGCTACCAGCGCAATGTTGTCACTTCATCGGGGCTGTCTTCGACTCCATAAGTTGGCACTCAAGACCTCACTCACTATGGTCATCTCGAAGTTCGGCCTCTGCATCACCACCTACAGGGATATCTTCAGATGTCATTCCTCAACCCCCTGGTCCGGTATTGACGTCTCTACATCCACATCTGATTTGGTGGCAGTCCCGTTACAATGTCATGCGGGGAGTACCCCTTGTACCATCAGCTCCACTACACCATCTCTACACCAATGCGTCCGAGACAGGTTTGGGAGCCCATCGACACGACCTAGAGATGGCCGACAGATGTCGACATCAGATGCCAAACTTCATATCAACCTCTTGGAAATGGAAGCTGTCATCTGTGCAGTCCAGCATTGGAGTCATCTACTGGTAATTCGTCTCGTCCCATCATCAACAGACAATTTGACTGTCCTTGTTCATACCAACAAGATGGGTACCACCGGATCCTTCCCAACATCCCGTCTGGTTTTGGACCCTCTTCGACTGGGCTTTGCAACATCACTACCACATGCGTGCTCGTCATGTCCCAGGTCAGCTCTATGTATTAGCAGATCATCTGTCTCGCCAGACACTGTACTACAGACAGAATGGCAACTGCATCCAGAGGTCTCCCAACACATCACCAGCATCTGGGAAACCCTCTGATCGACCTGTTTGCGAGGAGGAACAATGCACAGCATTCCCTATGCATCAGTCCGTTTCTGGACACTCGAGCCTACACCATCGATGCCCTATCAATCAACTGGCACAAATTCCTTGCATACGCCTACCCACCCATTGCCTTACTGCAGGAAGTACGACAGAAGATTGTTCAATACGACTGGCTCATCCTTCTCATTGCTCTGTGGTGGCCTCGTCGACCGTGGTTTTCCGGCCCTGATCCCTCTACTCGCCGCCTCTCCACGTCACCTACCAGTTTGGGCCAACCTGTTAAGCCAATCCTGCGGGATACCCCATCACAACCCTCAGTGGCTCAACTTATACGTCTGCAGATTACCAAGTTTACCCTCACAGACCAAGGATTTTCAGCAGATATTGCAGAGACGATGGTTTCACCCAACCGATCTTTCACATCACAGCACCAGTCTAAGTGAAGATTTTTCGTCTCATGGTATCGACGTCGAGGCTCCGATCCCGACACTGTTTTCTTCTTCACCTGCACCAAGATAAGAAGTTCAAAAGCAGCACTATTGAAGGGTACCGATCAACCTTGGCCCGGGTTCTACGTTTATCTGCTGGCATTGACATTAGCCTGGATCCCAATATCTCTGCTCTTCTACATGCCTGTGCATTACAGTCACCTCGTTCCCGACAACTATTACGAAGTGGGACATTGGTGTGGTTTCTCAGCGCATACCTTCGCCCACCACCCTTTGAGCCATTACAGTCAGCCTCTATGAAGCTGTTTCCTACAAGACTGCCTTCCTAGCGACCTTCGCCCTGGCGTCTAGAGTATCCGAGCTTCATGCCTTGGAAAGGAAATCAATGACTTGGACGGCAGATTGGGCACGCATATCCTTTCGCCTGTTAATAAGTTCATCGCCAAGAACGAGACTGTACGACAAGGACCTTGTGCTCAACGTCTGTATTCCATCCCTGCATTATCAGATTTTGTTCAAGGACTTGATAACGACATCTTACTGTGTCCAGTACGAGCAATACGTCACCACCTCAGCCGTACCAATCCTATCAGAGGTTCTTGTCGACGACTGATGCTCTCTCTTCTCCAAAGGGCTACTCAAGACATTACCAAGAATCGGTGGCCTCCTGGTTGAGCAAGACCATTAATGGACATATGAATTATCCCGTTATGTCCAGCATTCCAGTACGAGCAATACGTCACTACCTCAGCCGTAGCAATCCTATCAGAGGTTCTTGTCAACTACTACTGCTCTCTCTTCTCCCAAGGGCTACTCAAGACATTACCAAGAACACGGTGGCCTCTTGGTTGAGCAAGACCATTAAATGGACATACGAACTATCCCTCGATGCCCCCCCTCTGCTAGCCTCTGCATCTTCTCATGAAATACGAGCCATCGCATCATCATGGCCTTTATGGAAGAATGTATCGCTAGATGACATTGTCCAAACCTGTGCTTGGAGTGCCAATTCCACGTTTACAGATTTCTATCTGAGAGACTTGTCAGTACAAACAGACAACCTGACCATGTTAGGGCCGCTCGCTGCTGCCCAACATGTAGTCGCCTAGTCTTCAAAGGAAAAAGGGCAGTACCGATCTCAAGCCGACCGACCAGTCTGCAAGATGGTTTAGTTACGGCATATCGGTAATCGCCAATACCAGCCAAGCCAGCTATCAAGACCCTGACACTAGTAAATACAGTGAGTATAAATGTATTTATTTTTTCTAGGTAAATCTAGTGTCGGACATTCAAGAAAAGTTCATAGAAAGAAATTGGCGATTGGAGCAACCGTTGGTACCCTAGTATTCGGGTTCAGAAGCCCCGGTCCTTATACCCTTCTTACCGTCTCACTAGTAATTGCCCCTTAGCCCCTACAATGCTCTTAGGCCCAGGGTCCACTGACGGGTTCAATTTACGGTTCCATGTATCTCTGATCATCTCAGTGGTTACAGCACACTTCAACAAAGCCGAGGCCCACCTCCTACTGTTGGTAGTGGGCAAATTATATAGCCGGTGTAGATTTGAGACATAAATATTAAACATTTATAGACAGTGTTAGTATTTATTATCAAATCAAACCTGCTATAGTCTTGACTGCCTGACCCGGCCTCCCCGCACTCTTCTCAGCCTTGCACGCAGCACGCTATAGGCTTATAGAAGAAAGTGATTTGGGTGAGTGTGTTTTGGCCGCAGGCGCAGTGTAACCTATTGGCTGAGGCTCCAGAGGGTGAGAATTTTTAATCTACAGCAGAATATCCAAGGAGGGTTAGGGCAAATTATATAGCAGGTTTGATTTGATGATAAATACTAACATTGTCTATAAATGTTTAATATTGGCAAATGTGAGGGTGTATATTGAAGCTCCTTGGGCTCTTGTTAATTGAATTCCTTAATCCAAAATGTTGTTTGCTATAATTCCCTTGATTTATTTGCACAGGTTTACGTCAATAACCATCTGCAGATGATTCTCAAATACCACAAGGAGGATGAGTGAGTGATTTTGCACAAAATTGATGTTAAGAAATTGTCATCTGTTTGATACTTAAGACATTTAATAACTGAGAATGTTTTATATTACTTCTTGATACTAAAACAACATTGAGTTGTGGGAATTATGTCTTGAAAATGTGAATAGAACCTTCCAAGAAGCAGCTGTCATTTTCAACTAGACGGATTGTTATCGGTTCACTTCAGTTTCATTTCTACCATCTGAAATGCCAATAAAAGAGTTCAGAGGATGATACTCTGACAAACAAATCTTATAGGATTTCTGTAGGAAAATGTCCTATACAAGATCCCATATCACAATCCTAGTCCTATTTGAAAAGTGCCAAAATCCTGTAGGATCCTAGAGAAAAATGGATTTGCACTGTCATTTTTTTCTTTTATGCCTTTCGGTAATTTTCCACTGAGTTATCATCTTTAATAAGCGACATCAATGTATCCTATAGTACAGTGCTGGCCGTGAGAGGCGAGCTCATGCTCGCCTAAATTCCAATTATGGCGAGTATTGAAGCACTCGCCATAATTTGCGAAAAATTTGTTTAGTCATAGTCCAAATGTGAACCATTTTCACTACCAAAATATTGTTTAGAAGAATGTCCAATTACAGATTAGGGAGACATAAACTATCAAGGTCCAGTGATTTAGTCACAAGCATGTCAGTTGTCACATTTCATTCCGAAAGTAAAAGCAGTACTGGGTATGTTGTTGTAAATCTACACTTGGCTCATGGTGGAGTTCTGTGCTATTCGCACAGTTACTCTGGCCGCAATAAGCTCTTGTATATTACTTCATATCCTTTGCTTTATACTGGTGTCAGTTTTATTGAGTTCTGGTCAACAACTTTTCAAATGCCAGTCTCAAAAAACATCGTTTGCAGTGATCCATCACAGAGAGAACATGGTTATATACAAATTTACCAAATTGCGGATTTGAAAAAGATCCGGAAGTGGACTTTGAGAAAAATCAGCGAGCAGACTTTGCAGAACGTTGTCAGTGTTTTTACTTTAATTTATTTATAAATCTAAAATGTCAATTATCATCAGCTACAAAAGGAACCATAACTTAAGAAAAACCTAATAAACACAGAGCTACAAAAGTGATGTATTCTCATTTTACCAATAATAAGAAAATGTTTTTCTGGCTCCTGGAGTCTAATTTGGCAGTATAATTTGGAGTCACTCGCCTAAACATTTTCCAAGGAGAGTGATGGTCACTCGCCAATACTCGCCTTACAGCTTTTTGAAGTGAGTGATGGCTAGCTCTCCTGCATTTTCCTTATGGCCAGCACTGTAGTACATTGTTGTCCAGACTGTATCTCCGTTATCAATTGGCAAAGAAGTTCCAAACATGCGTAGAAGATTCTTAGTACCTTGCAGACGTGCACTGTCGAGGTGTATTGCCAGTTTGAATGATTTGTACCCCTCAGCCTATTAGGCTGCGGGATCTTGTCGTCAGCATGTACCTCAGGTCGTACGGTCGTCCAGTCGTCAACAATTCTTGTGACCGGCCTAGAAGCCAAACCGTTGCTTCTAGAGGCTTCAAATTTGGTATACAGGATTGTTGGGTGGTCAGCCACAAGCCTATCGAATTTGGGTAATTTGTGATGAATTTGCAGTTTCCATGGCAACGTCACGGAAAATTCGCCAACAATTCTTGTGACCGGTCTAAAAGCCAAACCATTGCTTCTAGAGACTTCAAATTTGGTATGCAGGATGTTGGGTGGTCAACCACAAGCCTATTGAATCTGGACCCGATTGGTTAGAAACTTTGGCGACCATCTTTAATTTATGCGAAATCGTCACAGCTTTCTCATTACCAAGATATCTTTAGAACGACTTAGCCTAGGCACACCAAACTTACCGTGCACATCCATATGCTCGTGACCCAGAACCCTATTGAATCTGGACCCGATTGGGTGGAAACTTTGGTGGCCATCTTTAATTTATGTGAAACCATGAATCTTGTGTATCTCGGAAACCATTTCGCTGTTCAGTGTGAAACTTGGTATAGATTATCGATACATCAAGAAACTTTAAAGGAATGACCAAATCAGTTTCCCTGATTGGGTGAAAGCCTTGGTGGTCATTTTTAATTTATGCAGAATCTTTAATGATGTATTTCTCTGATACCATTGAAGTGTTCTGTACGAAACTTGGTATACAGTATCGATGTATCAAAAGACTCGCAATGAATAATCACATCAGTTCCTCTGACGGGAAGGATAGGCAGCCATCTTTAATTTATGCAAAATCATTAATGATCTCTATCTCTGATACCATTCAAGTGCTCGATGTAAAATTTGATATACATCATCATTGCATCAAGAGACTTACGATGAATGACAGAACTGGTTTCTCTGATTGGGTGAAAATCTTGGCGACCATTTTAATTTATGCAAAATCATTAATGATCTATATCCGATACAATTTTAGTGCTTCATATGAAACTATAAATCATCGATACATCAAGAAACTTACAATTAATGACAACCAATTTCTCTGATTAGGTGCAAAACTTGATTGCCATCTTTAATTTATGCAAAATCTATACCTCTGGTACTGTTCAAGTGTTTCATGCAAAACTTTGTATACATCATCAATACATCAAGAGACTAAAAATGAATGACTAAACCGTTTTCTCTGATTGGATGGAAACCTTGGCAGCCGTTTTCAATTTATGTAAAATCATTGATGATCTATATATCCTTTGATACTGTTCAAGTGTTCAGTATGATGCTTGGTATACATCATAGATAGATCAAGAGACAAGTATTGACTGCCGGTATCTCTGATTGGACAGAAAACTTTGCGGCCATGATTGGAAGTTTTTTGATAATCTGTATATTTGTCACTTGACTGCTTGATGTTCCTGATGTTTTCAAAGTAGTATGGTTGAAATTTAATAGATTGTGAATGGCTGGCACCCAGAGTCGAGGCGTTTTAGATGCGCAGCTTCGTATTCCTATCAAAAACTCTGTATTACTTGGCTCTCACTGAAAATCGAAAGACTTTTATTATTGTTCAGATTATTATTAGATTTCAAAGCAAGAATGGCTTGAAGCCTTTTGTTTTTGTTCAGAATATTTTTGTTCTTCCGTCATATTTTTCGCACGTGATATGTCAAATTATTTATTATAGTTCTCCAATGCATCCAACATCCCACACTGAATTTATCATATTTTAATCTTTTACAAGCCACTGCTAAAGCATTATTTGCATTCAACCAAATCTTTCAGGCTTTTATATATGCATTTTCCATTTATTGTGTACCAATATACACTGACTAAAACTGTCTGGCTGAGGGGTTGTTGCACCTTTTAGGTGCTGCCTCATGTTTCCCCTTTATTGTCAACATTATTAATGCTTGTCCAGTCCATATCTCCTTTACTGTTTGATGGACAACTTCAAAACTTACATGGAAGATGCTCTGTATCTTTGTGTACTATGGTATAGTTTTGGCTGTGCTGTATCTTTATTAAAGGTGAAATGTAAAGGTTTTTAAATTCTCCGTTTTACATTTAATATAGGTTGAATAATGATAGAATTACCAGCATATCTACTTCACTTGGGTTAATTTGAATTATCTTGTCTGCTAGAATCTTGTTAAAAGTTGGTACCCCTAGTCCAGCTGAATTCAACTTTGCAAAACGTCATCGCTTATCTATCCTTGATTGTGACGTCACGTCGGACCAACCGCCCGGAGACTGAACGTTACAAGTATTGACGACCGGCCAGGTGGTCTGATGTGACGTCACAAACCAGCGTCAAACAAGGGCAGATAAGCGATGCAGATTTCATTTCTGAAATCCGCCGGGTTTGAGATACCAACTTCTAAGCACTTTTGAAAAGCTACCAGGAGACAAAATACTTCAAATAAAATCAAATGAAGTAGTTAGGCTGATATTTCAATCACTAAATGGCCGATGAAGAATATAAAAACGAAAGTATGAAAACCTTTGCATTTCACCTTTAATTGGTGAAGAAAATTGATGAGGATACTTATTTATGGAGATGGTGCATGTCCGAGTCCACCCGTTTTGAAGATTTTCCCCAGAGTTATGGCCCTTTATCTTCAAGCTCAGTTTATGTGTGTCCTGTAAATATATCAGTTACTATTTGATGAATAACTTTGAAATTACATTGAAGATGCTTATAGTATCTCGCAGATGTGGACTGTCCGTTTTTTTTGTAATCTGTTTCAATGATTTTCAATGTGTTATGACACTTTATAGACAATATATGCTAAAGAGCTTTTGTGGGCCCTCACTGGCTGAGTGGTCTAAGGCGCTTGGTGGTGACCGCTAGCCTTACACCGCTGAGCTGGCACAGGTTCGAGCCCAGCTGGTCCATGTGTGAAAGTTGGCCAGTTATTTGCCGACGGACGGTGGTTCTCTCCGGGTACTTCGGCTTCCTCCACTAACCAAACTGGCTGTCACCATATGAGTGAACAAACTTGAGTGTGACATTAAGCCAAATAACCCCCCCCCCCCCCCTTATTGCCCGGGCTGTATCTCGCTCATTAATTGGCAAAGAAGATTGAAATTTTTGCAGCAGATGCTTAGTATCATGTGAGTTTGCACTTTCAGGTTTGTTACCCTTTTTTTGATGATTTTTTCCCAGAATTAGGTCCCTTTACAGTGGTTTCATTAAGGATTGGAGTAGAAGTTGAAATGGCCAAAGTAGGAGTTGCCCCCTTCTTCGAAACTGAGATCGCAACGCGATCGAATTGAGGGAGCGTAGCGACCGAAATGGGGGGAGTGTGAGGGGGGGACCACCCCCCCTCGTGGCAGAATTTTTTTTTGAAAATGAACAATGAAATGGTGCTCTCAGAGAGCTTTTCAGCAGAAATTGTGAACTGCCACCTTCACTCTCCAGTGTACCAGTAACTGCAATAACATCTAATTTTAAAACAGTTCTTCAAAGAAAGTCTTTTCACATAAAAAGGAATAGTTTTGAGAACTCTTTGACTGATCTTAGCAATTTTAAACCCTGCTTGTTTGTTTTTTTTTATAAATATGCAGCCCACTTTTTACTTATTTAGGTACAATTTTTTCTCAAATAAGGAAAAAAAAACATTTCTGCATATTTATAAAAAAAAAAAAAAAAAAGCGATGTTTAATATTGCTAACAACAACCAAAGAGTTCTCAAAACTATTCCTTTTTATGTGAAAAGACTTATTTGTCAGGTGCTTGATTTTCTTTATCTAAACTAAGAGGACAAAACCACACTGAAACTAATTTTTCATTCAAGAAAATTTCACCCATTCAAGCAAAAATCCCAAGAAATTATGTGCGGTTGATACTTTGTGCACAAAATGCATTTATTTTGCGGTGGCGACAAAATAGGCAGGAAAACCAGACAAAACAATGACAATATTAGCCAGTGTATGATCCACTTTCACACAAATCGGCAACGATGTGGTGTAAGACTCACGAAATATAATTGACAAAGGATCTGCTGCAAGTTGTATTCAGTCTTTTGTCCAGGATATTACCTTTTCAATGGGAGGTCTTACACCAAAGCCTTGCCCACAAATCCTTTGACATTTACATGACGAACACGTGTCGTCGTTGTTGTTAAATTTCGCGCAAATTGGCACTTATTCAATGCTTCTCTGTAGACAGAATATAACAGAAAATGATTTGAAAGTAGCCTTGAAAAAGTTTATTCATGCCAGACGAATCTGTGAATTGATAATTACCTGTTTTTTTTTCGGGATTACCTAAAAAAAACTCCAAAGTAGCTTGACGTTTCATTTTGAATGGCGCACTAAGTACAAACCTGGCGCACGAAGTACAAGCTCAGTGATTGGCCGAATGACCGAAGACGTCATTCTTTGGCGCAGTACCAACCAATCGTTATTGTGTTTCATTCATATTCATCTATTTCGGTAACAACAACAACATGTGAACCACGTGGATGGCGGAGAACAGCTGAAAAATCTGGTGTACAATTGTCATTCGGCAGAACGAATGGTGACAATTTCATCGGACAAGGCGGTACTCGGACAGCCCAAGAAGTGTGCCGTTAGATTAGGGACCTGGTGGCCACTGGATTTGAGATTGACACACACAAAAAAATGACTGACAATAGTGGGGTAGGTGTCGCAAATTTGCGAGATGCCGTCGCCTGCGACGGGCGACGGCTTCTATTGAAACCACTGCTTTATTGTCATCATCAATGTATGCTCTATAGAACTTATACATTCTTGTTCGGACTTTAACCTCGTGACTACTTGGCGAAGAAGTTTGATAATTATACCTGGTGAATGATTTCAATTATGAAAATATGTGGTTGTTAATCATGTGTTATTATCCATTCCCAGGGTAACCTACAGGGTGGTGGGATTTGAAGTGGAAGCTAAGAGGTAAGTCTATCTTTGTCAGAAATTTCCACCATTACTGTGGGATGTTTGAGATATGTTTTGTTATAGCTTTTTAATGAATCAGACTTTAGGGTTCCAGCCTCCCTCTGTCTGTCCATCCATCACCGATTTGTTGTTGCCACCATATCTCAAAAATATGCCTGGGAATACCAATCTTGCATCACACATGCATATGGTCACAGAGCAGAAGCCTATTGAAAATCTGCGAGATTGACACATATTTTCCTAGGTCTCCAGGTCAAACTGTGTCAATTTATTATGAATTGATTACCACCATATCTCAGGAATGACTATGCCTATGAGCACCAACCTTACTTCACATATGTATATGGTCTTAAAGCAAAAGCCTATCAAAAATCGATCAGATTGACCTATTGTGTCAATTTATTGCTCAAATCTACACCTGCTATAGTATGCTATTATCCTTCTTTGAAGATCCTGCTGCAGACTAAAAGTTCTCACCCCTCTGGAGCCTCAGCCAATAGGTTACACTGCGCTTGCGCCCACACTCCATAATTCCTTTTTTCCTTCTACAGCTGAACTGAACGCACGCGTTTTAGTAGAGCTCTGCTAGGATTAGATTTTGTCTATCTTTGATAGGGAATTTCAGTCTAGATTTAGATTATATACATTGTAAAAACAATGTCTAAGACACTGGGAATTCTAAACGCTGTCGTTCTTGGTCTCAATTAGAAATTCACATTCACTGTGTTTTTCTCTTGCAAATTTATCTTAAATGGATTGTTACCACTATTTCTCAAGACTGACTATGCCAAGGAAGACCAAACTTATTTCACCTATGTATATGGTCTTAAAGCAGAAGCCTATAAAAATTAGTGAGATTGATCTATTTTCTCTGGGACACTGCATCAAATATGTTCTCTCATCTCTGGCTGCTTATTACCACCATATTTCTAGTATGATAAGACCTAGGCTTACTGATCTTACACTACACACACATCTGGTCATGGACTACAGCCATCCTTGGGGTATTGTCATCATGTACTTGCGTACCTTCATCCATCTTTGTTTTCTCATTACCATCATATCTCGAGAATGAATATGCCTAGGTACACCAAACTAACATCACACATGCATGTGGTCACAAAACAGAAGCCTATCGAAACTAAGTGCGATCGACCCAGTATTTTTGATCACCAGGTCAGATTGTCGATTTGTCACTATTTAATCATCGGGAAAATGACTGCCTGGGAGCACCAAACTGGCATAACGCACGCATGTGGTCATATAAAGCAAAGTGAGCTTGACCTACTTTCTGGTGGGTCACTGGGTCAAAGTTGTTTCTTTTGTCACCTGTAAGTGTTTAACTGCCATAAATAAAGGCCAACTGACCTTACAGTGGACACATACTTGGGCTTCAACCAAAATTGGCCTTGGAGTATGTGTGTATGTATGTATGTAATATGTCCATCTATGTCTATCATTACTGCCATGTCTCAAGGATATACAGGAGTACCAAACCTTAATCACATAGTCATGTGATCACTAACAGTTTAACTGTCAGTTTTGTCAACAATTGCTTGTTGCCATCAAATGCTCATTCGTCAAGAAGGGCCCTATTTTAATACCGCCAAAGCTGAGGGTTTCTCAGTGCTTTGCACGGTTTCATGTTAGTTTCAGGTAGCCTTTTCAAAGCTGTAGCATATTTAAGATGAAACTGTACCTGTAAGAATTTATTTTCTCTTTAGTTATTACAAAAATCAAACCCCCAAAAAACCCAGCCACATTTTGAAAAGTGTTTGTCCCAGAACCAATTGATAAACTTTTGTTGCCTTACATATGTGATTAATTGACCGATGTTGCTTTCTGTTTTCCATCAGCATTGACTTCGACAGTCTTGAGGTGAAGGACAAGGTATGTTCTGTTAAACAGCAGACTGCCAAACAACTGGTCAATGAGAAAGGTGAGTTATCCCTCGTCAACTGCTCTTGTCAATGCAGGGGTTATTCTAGCCCAAAATTGTTCACAAACTCAATTTCAAAATTTTGGAAACTCAATTTTTTTGCGCGCAACGAAATTCTACAAAACTCAATATTTTCCCCTTTTTCATCAAAAAAATGATGAAACTCAATTTTTTCAACTTTTTCATCGCACCAATTACAGAACTGGGGTTGGTCATATGTTTACGAGAACAGAAACACCGTAGACGCTACTTTAGAGATCGACAAATACTGACAACCCTTTTTACATGAATTATATACAGTCTATGTAACATTGGTAAAATAACCCAGTGTTACGTGATAACCCGTTGGCCCAAACCGTGGCAGGGTACCGTGTATTGTCCAACAATTGAAGGCGACAGTAGCGTGTCGTGTCTTCTTAGAGCAACAACAACATATTGAACTGCTGCTGCGTTGTCAATCAAGATATAAACATCAGCCTAAAATATTCGGCCGTCGACCGAATACACTTGTACACTCCTGTTCAACCACACCAAACCACAGTATGGCCATTGTCAGTTAATAGGTTGTTTAGCTTGACCTTCTCATAATAAAACATAAATGCTAGAAGCTATAATTATTAATTATTGAAGCTAAATTTTTTACCGTTGACAGAAGAATGTGATTGAATATATAACCTGACAAAATTCCTATTTTACAGATTTATACACTCTGAAATCTCTCATAAAGATAACCAGAAAAAAACATTTATGAAATAATTATTCTCTAAAGAGACATCTTAAGTTTGC
The DNA here is from genome assembly GCA_036873755.1 of Hanleya hanleyi. NCBI lineage: Eukaryota > Metazoa > Mollusca > Polyplacophora > Lepidopleurida > Hanleyidae > Hanleya > Hanleya hanleyi. Next base: position 75,927 of record JAVTVY010023337.1, read on the forward strand.
TTTAATTTAATTGAAACATAACGTAAATAATTATGGTAGACAGTAAAACTCAAAAGCACACACATTCTGTAAATAGAAATCCCGAGAAACCACTCTTACTTGTGACCACTATTAAAGATAACTGCAGGATTTATTACCCGAATTTTCAACTTCTTTTATTCTTTTATAATGACTGAAGATAGGGATTCTCTGTCCAGGGCAACGACTTTTGTATGTCCATCGTCCTTAAGCTGTACGAGTATTTCGTTAGGTGCAGGTCGACAGCCTGTATTGTCGTTGTTGTTGTCGGGAGTGAAGATGTGAAGCGCTCGATCACTTCGCCCAAAAGCGTATCACTAGAGAAATGAATGGTTAAATTCGGCACAATGTGCGGACTGGTTGATGAGGAAACAACTGACCCGTTAACTAAAACAATAATGGCTTTGGTACGCGACCATCAAAACTGCCGGAGTTAAAACTTTACTGCTGTGTGTTTGACACGAGGGAATCCTCGCTAGAGATTCATGCCGGGAAAAGGACTGTGCCTCGTTTTGAAATCAGGCCAGGGGTTCCCCCAAGAATGTGGACCAAAATGGCGGTTTTTGCCACTCGTGGCCTCCGCGCTGTGACGGCAAGTGACCACCTCATTCGTTTTACTTGGATTTGCTTACTTATTTTTTTTACAGCCAAAAATTACTGATAATTGATATACATACGGCATTATTTATCTCCTAACTATTGATGTGGGCGGGTCATGCGAGACAACATATCAACTGACAACTGGTAAATTGTGGGAAACTCAATATTTTTTTCGTGCGTGCTTTGCGCGCAAACGGCAAAAATCGCAAAACTCATTTTTTTGTCCCCCGCTACTTAGTAGGGGGGGATATTAGAAACACCGGTGTCCGTAATTCCGTAAGATTTTCTTGTCCGGACAATAACTCGTGAACGATTTAACCGATCAACTTCAAACTTGGGGTGTGCCTTGACATTGGCGAGAGGACGGTTGGGATTGATTTTCAGCAATGTGCATAATCCAATATGGCCGCCGTCAGCCATTTTGGATTATAGGCAGTTGGATCTTAGATTTTCTTGTCCGGACAATAACTTGTGAACGATTTAACCGATCAACTTCAAACTTTGGGTGTGCCTTGACATTGATGAGAGGACGGTTGGGATTGTTTTTCAGCAATGTGCGTGATCTAATATGGCCGCCGTCAGCCATATTGCATTATAAGCAGTTGGATCACAGATTTTCTTGTGCGGACAATAACTCGTGAATGATTTAACCGATCAACTTCAAACTGGGGGTGTGCCTTGACATTGGTGAGAGGACGGTTGGGATTGTTTCTCAGCAATGTGTGTAATCTAATATGGCCGCCGTCAGCCATATTGCATTATAAGCAGTTGGATCCTGTCCGGACAATAACTCAAGAACGATTCAACTGATCTACTTCATATGTGGGGAGTGCCTTAACATTGTTGAGAGGAGGATTAGGATTGTTTTTCAAGGATGTGCTTAATCCAATATGGCCACCATCAGCCATACTGCATTTCATTGGATTTTAAGCAGTTTGATCTTGTCCGGACAATAACTGGAGTACGATTCAACTGATCTACTTCAAACTTGGGGAGTGCCTTGACATCGGTGAGAGGACAGTTGGGATTGTTTTTCATCAATGTGCATAATCCAATATGGGTATGTGGGGAGTGCCTTAACATTGTTGAGAGGAGGATTAGGATTGTTTTTCAAGGACGTCCTTAATCCAATATGGCCACCATCAGCCATACTGGATTTCATTGGATTTTAAGCAGTTTGATCTTGTCCGGACAATAACTGGAGTACGATTCAACTGATCTACTTCAAACTTGGGGAGTGCCTTGACATCGGTGAGAGGACGGTTGGGATTGTTTATCAGCAATGTGCATAATCCAATATGGCCGCCGTCAGCCATATTGGATTATAAGCAGTTGGATCTTAGATTTTCTTGCCCGGACAATAACTCGTGAACGATTTAACCGATCAACTTTAAACTTGGGGTGTGCCTTGACATGGTGAGAGGACGGTTGGGATTGTTTTTCGGCAATGTGCGTAATCTAATATGGCCGCTGTCAGCCATATTGGATTATAAGCATTTGGATCTTGTCCGGACAATAACTCGAGAACGATTCAACTGATCTACTTCATACCTGGGGAGTGCCTTGACATTGTTGAGAGGAGGATTAGGATGGTTTTTCAAGGACATGCTTAATCCAATATGGCCACCATCAGCCATACTGGATTTCATTGGATTTTAAGCAGTTTGATCTTGTGCGGACAATAGCTGGGATACGATTCAACTGATCTACTTCAAACTTGGGAAGTCCCTTGACCTTGATGAGATCCCGGTTAGGATTGTGTTTCATGAACGAGCATAATCCAATTTGGCTGCCAACTACCAGCGATATTGGATTATGTTGCATTTTAAGCAGTTGCATCTTGCCTGAACAACAAATCTAGAATAATTCAACTGATCGACTTCAAACTTGCAGTTTGGCTTCACATCGGTGAGAGGACAGTTATCATTGCTTTACAGTTACCTGTGTAATCCATGATGGTCACCATCAGTCATCTTAGATTTTCAGCATTTAGATCTTGTCTGGACAATAACTCTAGAACGATTCAACCAATCTACTTTAAGCCTGGGGAGTGCATGGACATTGGTGAGAGGACAGTTGGTATTATGTTTTATGGATGTGCATAATCCAATCTGGGTGCCATCCGCAGTATTAGATTATGTTAAGCTCAGGCCAAAATTAAAAAAGTGTTTGTTTGGGGTAACGGACCCTCTGTCATGCAAGTTGGGTCGGTCGGTCGTTTTTTTGTTTTTTTTTTGGTTTTTTTTTTCGTAACTTGTACATGTAAATGGGAGATACACATACATGTCGGGAATACATGTAAATTGGAGGACGTCATTTGAATAATGCAATTATAAACTAGCCACAAGACAGTGATTCATAAGCATTCGTGATTTCAATTTAATTCCTCATCAAGACCAATAAGCAACACTTGATCAAACATTGAAAATATCTCATGTATCGAGACGATAGCCGACACTGGCACACACTGAGGTATTCAGATGTGCATGGGATTGACGGCGAGCACATTCCACCTGGAATGAACTAAGGACTAGATTCGCACAATATGAAGGGTTGCCTCGAGAAGAACACTGAATGCATTTCTTGAAGATGATGCTGGTGATTCCGATTGCTCTAACTGCTCAGTTGAATTAACTGCAAAACAGACGAACTTGATACTTTTGTCGAATTCCAACGTGGTTTTGACAGTTTGAGTAAACACTGGATGGAACCACTCGCTCCCAACATTGTTACCGGCAGACACGCTTACGGTGACGCTATCGTGGGGTTTCTCGTACATTTTCTCCAACACTTCCTCCCACGTCGACTCCAGGAAGCATTCTTGGAGCGAGTTTTTAGTGATTATGTCATTTTTCTCACGAACTGTGATACACAACACCACCATGCTGTGCCCCCCGCAAATCCGAGCCGTCTTTCGGGAACCCTAATTTTTGGCTAGCTGGTAACTTTCAACATTACACATCATGGCTACCGAAACGAATTCACAAGCATGCGTGTACTTCGCTTCCGCTCTTGTTAGACAACACGCGGACGGAGGTCGGTCGGACACTGCTGGGCATACAAAACGGAAGGTGAAACGATTTATAAAAAAGAAAAAAACGGAAGGTGAAATGATGGATTAATGGTAAAAAAAACTTTTCAGTCGGCACGATTTTGATGGGTCGGTCGCGTTACCCGAAACAAACACTTTTTACCCCTCGGCCAATTTTGGCCATGGGGTATTGTCGTCGTCTTGTACGTCCGTCTGTCCGTACGTCCGTACGTCCGTACGTCTGTACGTGAGCGAGATAGCCGGAGAACGGTTACACTGAAGAATTCCAAATTTGGTATGCTTATTTACCTAGTCAAGGACCAGAAGCCTATTTAATTGGGACCTGATTGGGTGAAAACCTTGGCGGCCATCTTTAATTTTATGCGAAATGGATAATGATCCATATCTCGGAAACCATTCAACTGTTCAATACGAAAGTTGGTATACATCATCTATACATCAAGCAACTTTCAATAAATTACCAAACCGGCTTCTCTGATTAGCTGGAAATCCTGGAGGCCATCTTTAATTTATGCGAAATCGATAATGATACATATCTCTGTTACCATTCAGTTGTTTTATATGAAAGTTGGTATGCATCATCGATACATCCAGATACTTTGAATCAGGACCTGATTGACCGAAAACCTTGGCGGCCATCTTTAATTTATGCAAAAACTTTAATGATCTATATCTCTGATCCAATTTAAGTGTTCTATACCAAACTTGGTATACAGCATCGATGTATCAACTGACTTGCAATGAATAACCACATCAGTTCCTCTGAGTGGGGAGAAGGATGGTCGGCCATCTTTAATTTATGCAAAATCATTAATGATCTCGTTCTCTGATACCGTTCAAGTGCACGATGTAAAATTTGTTATACATCATCGATGCATCAAGAGACTTACGACAAATGACAGTTCTGGTTTCTCTGATTGGGCGGAAACCTTGGTGGCCATCTTTAATTTATGCAAAATCTTTAATGATGTATATCTCTGATACCATTTCAGTGTTCTATACGAAACTTGGTATACAGCATCAATGTATCAAGAGAAATTTCCATGAATAACCACATCAGTTCCTCTGAGTGGCGAGAAGGAAGGGTGGCCATCTTTAATTTATGCGAAATCATTAATGATCTCTATCTCTGATACCGTTCAAATGCTCGATGTAAAATTTGGTATACATCATTGATGCATCAAGAAATTTATGTAATGAATATCGGTTTCTCTGATTGGACGGAAATCTTAGGGGTCATTTCTAATTGCAAAATTTTTGATAATCTGTATATTTGTGACTTGACTGCTTGGTGTTCCTGACATCTTGGTTCAAATTTAATACATTATGAATGTACCCAGAGCCGAGGGGTTTTTTGATGCGCAGCTTCGTATTTAATTTACGCCTCATCAGCGATATCTCCATTTTCAAATCATACTCTTCATCAATGATATGAGATTTCATCGACCAAATAAAATCGACCATAGAGGTCCATGGCCCCCGCAGCAGCAGCGCCAGTTATGGTGGATGTAATCCACCATAACTGGTGCTGCTAGCGGGGGACATGGATCTCTATGGTCGATTTTATTTTTATATTTTATCAATCAGCAGAAAAAAATGGGAGGAGAAAGTACGATAATTAAAAAAAAAACGGAGTAAATTTAGAAAAAATGAACACTTTTAGATGCACAAATGCTAAACAAGTTAGCAGCGTAACAGTTAAAAACTGACATCAGCGATCATCATCAATCCTCATTGTATATAAATGATTTTGATGATCGGTAATCCCAGCTTCAAAGCCAAAACTGCTCTACATTTCTCATTCATGTTACAGAATGACAACATAATGGTAATCGCCTCAAACCATGCACTCGCTGATGGCAGATTGTATAGAACTAATGGAATTCTGTATGATTCAGATGTTCTGCACAATTGTATATATTTAGGTCAATTGATTGGTTATTGCATGTAGCAAACTATGATTTGTGTGATTGGACAGATAGATTGCATTTGTGACAAGAGACTGAACGGATTTGACAGTCTCTCTGAGTGAGTGAATAGGATTTAACGTCAATTTCAACAATATTTCAGTCATATCATGACGAACCAACTAAGCACCACCCAGCCAAGTTGCATCAATTACAGTGCTAGACATCACATTATCAAGTTCCTGTTGCTTCTCAACAAAGTGTATTGAACCACCTGCTGGATGGATGTACATGTACTTGCACCACGATGGGCACTCGCTTTCCCCAACCCTTTCTACAAATTCCATTGGAAAATTTTGAAAATCCACTTCTGCATTTTTATACACCCATCAGTTTTGACAGGGCGTATTTATGTTATGGCATCGTCAGTCTGTTCATTAACATTTGTTGTGAACGCAACACGTGCATGCACCATCACGCATCCAGAAGAAAATCAAGGTGTGTGTTTTGCATGTGCCTCGAAAACTAAATGAAAACCCTATTTTATTTTTCTTATGTTCGCACATCATAGGTGTGCAAAATAAATTAAGTTTCCTGGAACAAAATCGAGTTTCAGGAAAGAAATTTGAAGAAAACAATAGCTAACAAAAGAAAAATCTGCATTCACCTTTTTGTTGTTGTTGCGATACATGTGTGCATTGAACAGTGGCACAGGTAACAATTTCGTGCCATACTTCTCTGTTGTGAAAGTGAAAGCTTGCAATTTGACCATATGATGGATACAGATTACAGACTCGTCAAAAACAAATCCAAGATTGCTGTACTGATGCCAAAGTGATGTCAGTTACATAAAAGACATTTTTGCCCAATTATTCATGTAAATTTATTCGCAAAAGCAGCATAATATATTAGAGAATAATTATCTGATCAATGTAAAATAAAATAGTTTTGAGCTTTTTTAACAGAAAAAGCAAAAACAAAACAGCATGCCATTTTGAATTTAGCCATGATCCTACAGAGCTCATGGAGAGCTTGTGATTATTAAGGAAGGTACATGTAACTGATGTGGCATATTTATGTTTATACATTTATGTGTACATTTATATTGCCAGTGTACGCTGACTTCACGTGTACATTTATATTGTCAGTGTACGCTGACTTCACGTGTACATTTATATTGTCAGTGTACGCTGACTTCACGTGTACATTTATATTGTCAGTGTGCGCTGACTTCCACTGCATTTATATTGTCAGTGTGCGTGACTTCACGTGTACATTTATATTGTCAGTGTACGCTGACTTCACGTGTACATTTATATTGTCAGTGTACGCTGACTTCACGGTAATACATTTATATTGTCAGTGTACGCTGACTTCACGTGTACATTTATATTATTGTCAGTGTACGCTGACTTCACGTGTACATTTATATTGTCAGTGTACGCTGACTTCACGTGTACATTTATATTGTCAGTGTACGCTGACTTCACGTGTACATTTATATTGTCAGTGTACGCTGACTTCACGTGTACATTTATATTGTCAGTGTACGCTGACTTCACGTGTACATTTATATTGTCAGTGTACGCTGACTTCACGTGTACATTTATATTGTCAGTGTACGCTGACTTCACGTGTACATTTATATTGTCAGTGTACGCTGACTTCACGTGTACATTTATATTGTCAGTGTACGCTGACTTCACGTGTACATTTATATTGTCGGTGTACGCTGACTTCACGTGTACATTTATATTGTCAGTGTACGCTGACTTCACGTGTACATTTATATTGTCAGTGTACGCTGACTTCACGTGTACATTTATATTGTCAGTGTACGCTGACTTCACGTGTACATTTATATTGTCAGTGTACGCTGACTTCACGTGTACATTTATATTGTCAGTGTACGCTGAATTCACGTGTACATTTATATTGTCAGTGTATGCTGAATTCATGTGTACATTTATATTGTCAGTGTATGCTGAATTCATGTGTACATTTATATTGTCAGTGTACGCTGACTTCACGTGTACATTTATATTGCCAGTGTACGCTGAATTCATGTATTTTCATGTATATTGCCAGTGTGCATGCTGAATTCACGTTTACATTTATATTGCCAGTGTACGCTGAATTCACGTGTACATTTATATTGCCAATGTAGGCTGAATTCATGTGTACATTTATATTGCCAGTTTAGGCTGAATTCATGTGTACATTTATATTGCCAATGTAGGCTGAATTCCTGTGTACATTTATATTGCCAGTGTAGGCTGAATTCACGTGTACATTTATATTGTCAGTGTATACTGAATTCATGTGTACATTTATATTGCCAGTGTACGCTGAATTCATGTATTTTCATGTATATTGCCAGTGTGCATGCTGAATTCACGTTTACATTTATATTGCCAGTGTACGCTGAATTCACGTGTACATTTATATTGCCAATGTAGGCTGAATTCATGTGTACATTTATATTGCCAGTTTAGGCTGAATTCATGTGTACATTTATATTGCCAATGTAGGCTGAATTCCTGTGTACATTTATATTGCCAGTGTAGGCTGAATTCACGTGTACATTTATATTGCCAGTGTATACTGAATTCATGTGTACATTTTCATGTACATGTATATTGCCAATATATTAGTAATAATGTCATAAACAAGGTTTAATTTCATTCTGATCCAGTCAGCCTGGGTTCTGTATTAATTCTATTTAGGTGCATGTACCCTGGTCAATAAGGATTAGTTCTCAGTGGGACAGCTAGGGCTAAATGATTCAGGAAATGTTTCCTTCTCCTACCCACATAATCGGGTTTATGTGGTGGTCTTAAAATAGATCTGGTGCAGCGGAGAATGGAGTACCTGACATTGAAACAAGATTTATCTTTTATATAACTGATCTCAGCCTCTTGAATCTCTTTTCACCTCCTGAACTTCCACATTTCATGAAGGAACTTGGCATGTGTCGCTATGTTTGGAGACCAATCTACTTATGCAAACAGAGTATTGGGTTACGGGATCTGGGTCATCTGTGACCTGTTCCTTGATTGGTTAATTTTTATAGCCAATGTGTAATGACTGTTTTGAATCCATATTTCTTTCCTATTGTTCTCTAATTACAACCGTACATTGTATTCACATGTATGGGCGAATCAGTAAATAAAAAAAAAACATGAAGCAGCTGTTTCGTTTCTTCCTTCTCTGTTGAAACACTCTGTTTTATGTCACACATCCCACCCTGCCTCTCTTCTTCTCTGATATGCTCCCCCTCAACATCACCATTAGAGTCCTCACCCCTGGCATTGTTACAGCAGAAATTTATGAGACTCCAGAGAAATCCTCATGATTCTACCCCATGAGAATCAGCAGAAACACAGACTTAGTATCCTTGCTGAAATGTTTTGGATTGGCATCTATGTTGTGGAAAAACAAATCCTGCACCCTTTCTTCTTCGATTCTTGATCAGTCTTGCCGATCCCAAGTTCTTTCCTTCCTTCCTCCCTCCTTTCTGAGGATCCCTCATTTAAAGAAGAAAATTGTCCAAACTGTCCTTGTTTTCTATCTGTCAATCTGTCCTTCCTCTTTTTCCCCGGACTCCATATCTTGAGAACTACTGAAGGCAGCGCGACGAAACTTCTGTCCAATATAGAATGTAATCCTTCCACTTTTCTGTCCATCTATATCATTTAATTCCAACATTATCTATTATGGGCCTCCTTGTAGTAAGTTTCTAAAATCTAGTGGTGGTCAAATCATTTACATTTATAATAATTTCCCTGTATTCAGAAATGATTTCTTTCCATTCTACTTAAAAAAATATTCATGTAATGTTGCAAGTGTTTCCCCTGATCTACATAAATCTACATATTACATGCCAGGGTGCGAAATAGCCATTTGCCCGATTGCCCGGGGCAACATAAAAATCCGTCGGGCTACCTGACACCACGACATGGTAGCCCGGCGGGCAACCACGCTTTCGGTGCTAAAAAAATGATAAGAACAACGATCTGCAGCGATGTTACCTAGAACTCGCAAAAATTGACTTGAACTGATGAAACCATTTGCTAAAAAACGTTCATCGACAATAAAACCGGTCAAAGACAAGAAGTTTATTCCTGAAACTTGCGTGAACTGGGCGCCGCCATTTTTCTGTAGCTAATCCCGCTGACTCTCGCAGGTTCACGCTGACTCTCGCAGCTTCACGCTGACTCTCGCGCACGTTTCCATAGAGATCATGGTGGACAGTTCGTTCTTCCCCACTCAGGCGGTCACGAGGCGAAGCATGGCCTCGCCATACGGGACTGCTCTACCACAGAGCGAGATCGATCTTTGTTTAGGCCGTTGTTAATTAATTCTTTGTTTCTCGTAACCTTGCTTTTGAAAATAGACATGCTGAGGGCGATAATTATTAATTATTAATTATTACCTAGCGAGAAAAAAAAAATAATACTAAAACAAAACTTGGAAATATAAAACCTTTTACTGGACTAGATTTATCAAACAAAACCTCTGCTAGAGGAACAGTGACCTGCTAATTAAATGAATAATGCATACATAATAACCATTAAAAAGAAATCACAGATCACAATCCATAGACATGACTCTTTGACATAAAATACATTATGTGAGGTGTCATATATGGAGCTAATTTAGAACTGGTTTCCATCAGATTAGTACTGTCTAACAATATTAAATCAGCCTTCGCCAAAGCAACCATAAATAGTAATAATATTAATCCTAATTTTTTAGGATTCATAAATCTTACTATAATACAGCTGTCCTAAGCAAGTCACTGGTCAACAACAACAACAACAACAGCTTTGGTCTAATCACGATGCCTTCTTCTGATTTTCAGAGTCAGTAAAGAAAAGACTTCTCTTCCAAGTCCGCCACTGTGGATTCTTGATCCATGGCACTGAGTGATTTATAGAATTTATTTGCCGATTACAAGCGCCCATTAATGCAGGAGAATCATCGACGGAAGTTTCAAATCTGCCTTGGAAAGAAGCTCGATGACAGAGCTGGCGGTCGTCTTTTCAGAGAATAGGAAAGTTGTGAATTTAACATAAACCTGACCGTTTGTTGAAGCTATCGTGGCTCCGTTGGCCAAAATCATTTTGATCAACACCAGGATGGATGAATGCGATCAACCATGCGGACATTTCTGAATTCATTGCGCGGTGTACGAGGAACGAAAGGGGTGTATGATGAACATGCTTCCGTTTGATTTGAGAACTCCGCGTGCAAATCGATATCTAGTTTGCAGACGAATAGTTATACTTCTTCACTTCTCAATGCATATTTCGTTAGATTACATTGTGGATGTTCAGTTTGTTGTTATTTACTGTTTTTGCGATCAGACAAACTACGGAATTGAGACCACAGAATTTCCTTCCGGAGCTCCGACTGAAAAACATAATGACGTAGCTTAGAGGATTCCCAAGAAAGTTTGCCGTTTCATTGGTCAGTTTATGGGGAATCCCTTGAACTGCACAACAGGTGGCGCTGCAGTGCCCTTCGAAGGGATGGTACAAAGGGACGGCTTTACGAAACTTGTTACGACAATCTCGGTATTTTACGAGCAATTTAATCACTGGAGAGCGCTGCTTCGCGAAATCAGAACTCATTATAGGCATTTTTTTTAGGGATCAGTACCAATAATTAATACAATGCGTAATTATTGCTTGCAAAAATACTGATGCGGGCGGGTTACGGGAAACGAACCATTAATTAACAGCGGCCTTAGGGAATTCAGACCGTCATAATGAATAAACACATGAGAAAAACAATTAAAAGCTGTGATTCATGAACCATATTCTCTTTCATATCGGGTGGTACACGGTACTATTTTATGGAAATTCCGCCGGTTTGAAATATGGAAATGCCGCCGGTTTGAGATACGAACATTGCACATAGACCTGCATAAAATATAATGTTACCGGTAGCTCACATGGATTTGAGTCGTTGTAATTTGCCCCAAAACACGTTTATTATTATTATTGTTTTAATCTCATCACTCATATAGCGGTACAAGACCCTGTATATTTCTCGTTATTCACTTAACATGTTCACATTTTCAGATCCATGTATGGATAGTGAAATTTCCACCTCCGGTAAATTTAGAATTTGCTATTTACGCAATGGGGAAATTTTTCTCTGGCCATGCATTCTTGTCATTTCTAACAATCCCTCACTGTCACAATGTATTGTATTAAAATCCACAAGCCAACAAATTCTTACTGCTAATATTTGAAAGGTCATTGGGTGGAATACGGGGCAATGCTATATTTCCAGAGAATAACTGAACAAGATATCCTATTTATTCAATCCATTCATCCAGGAATACTCATAGAATTATTCAAGCTGCTTTCATAACAGTCACACTGGAATAGCTAAATAGTAAAATGCATGATCTGTTTGATAGCCACAATAGATATCTAGGAATTATGAACAATTAAACCTGTTCTTAGCATATATTTCCAATCAGGCTTTTTTATTAGGATAATTACTTTCGATTTGGTATCTGATATAAAATTTGATGCTCAAGCATTATGGAAAACGTCTGCAGACAAACTATAGTTACACAGCTTTCAAAAACATGTGTCAAACACGAAGAAGTAGCATGCCGACTCGTACCGCATGATCCAAGGGATCAAATTTCAAAGGGATCCAAATTTCAAAAATGTCACAAGTCCTAATTCCCCTTAAGATATGTTCAGAATTAAAGAACACAGAGAAAGAATATATTTTGATGTGTAAATTGTTATCATGCAAATGACTGTTTTGTTAAAGTTATTTTCATATCAATCTGTTTGAGACGAAAGGGAATTCCAGTGATAGTGGACTTGTCATAATAAAGTGCAATTATAGAACAACCAAATTTATGCAAACAATACTATTGTTGGTGTTAATCCTTTTTATTCATTCAGTTTTAAGTAAAATTTTAACAATAGTCAAGGGCAACCCGCAATTCATCCGGGCAACCTGAAATTGCTGAGCTAGTTGCCCTTGGGCAACCTAAATTTATTTTCTATTTCGCACCCTGCATGCACCAAAACTATTTTTCTACAGGGTAGTGGACAGGGGAGATAACCACATAGAGAATTGAGCTGTAATGTGCTGGAAAATGTAGTGCAAGTTTAAATTAAATATCCACAACCTTTTCTGCTTGTGAATTACCATTTACGGTTACCCATTACTCAGTTGGCTTGAATTTTGCTTCAGTTGTAATTTGTGAAATTTTCACACCTTGAGAACACTTATAAATAGTGGTTTGGTATCCATTTGTGCTATTATCAGCAGGGAACCTTTATAGTATTCATCTAGGTTTAGAGTATGCAGAGGCTTTATTTTTGAGTGATACACTGAATAAAGCCAATGTTTACTTGCTATATCTTCTAAATAAATGTATGAAACAACTTTAATGTGTATTAGGTGTGGATGA